>LBNU01009662.1:137500-163529 GCA_014162995.1 Artemisia annua
TAAGGAATTGAGAGAAGTGAGGGGTCATCCTATAGAACAAATCATTGGTGACTTGAATAAAAGAACTCTTAGATCACAATCAAAACAAAATTAGGTTTTAACATGACACTATCAAACATCCAAATTGTCTTGGGATAGGTCTAGATGTTCATGGTGGACATGCATCTTAAGAGAACAATCTTTTGAAATTAAAGACATTACTTACAAGTCATTTGAACGCTATTAGAGCCTATGTGTTTTTATGTGAAGGCATGGAAGGGAACGTTAATTGTTTCCGAGAAGAAAGATATGTATCAACTCATCATTCAATCAATGAGTGATAATATCCTAGATTCTACATGTCTATACTATGTGTTAGAATAAGAAAACTTGGCACGAATTATCTTGATTTATCTTGATAAATTTGACTATGTTAAGTTCCCAAGATTAGATAAAATGTCAAAACACAATTCACACTTGTGTTGAAGATCTTGTATCTAATTCTACTTGTTCTCCTTATGTGATAAGCACATGTTACATGTCTTAATTTAATTAATTAATGCTTCAAGATATTATAGTAACTAGCATGAGCTTCTAGTTCACTCAACTTAGTCCTAACTAGAAGTCTTATCTCCTCTTAACTAGCTCATATTTATGATTCCCTTTCTCCTTGAGCCTTGCAACATTTCCATCACTAGAGAATCTTAAGTACCATTCACATTAATATCCGTTGGACTATAGAAAATGATAATCATACCCAATTACATCTCATTCTTATTTATAGATTGGATCACTTCATTAAAAATCACAATCTAAAACTTCAATCCAACAAAAATGAGTAATCAACCAACATCTCCAAACAATGTTCTTGACAATTTCATACTCTTAAGTAGTGAGTCTAACTCTTTGAGTGCTCACAATGGAAGTCAAGAAATTGTCAACAACAATGTTGTCCCGGAAGCCCCAACAATGAAAGTTGGAATGGGTAAAGGCTTCTTAGTTAAAAACAATCAACAAATCAACCTAGATACTCTATTACAAGATGACATTTGGGCGAATCCTAACAATGAGCAAATCACTACTTCTCCATTTAGGGGTATTGGTGATGAAAAGATTTGGGATAATATAAGGAAGCCCTTAAGCCCAAAGCTTCGTGAAGGGAATCATGCTATTTGTTGTGAAAATACAATTGATATGCTTAATGCCATCAAGGATAATCGCGAAGAAAATCGCGAGATGTTCAAATCCCTCCATGACGGAGTTAAAATGCTTCAAGCATTGGCTTCAAACATGACGTGCATTGTGCACAATGATAGGGGAGATGACACTTGTGATGACAACTTTGTTGATCACAAGAAATAATATCCTTGAATATTGTTGTATCTAGGTGTGTGGTAGTATGTGCTTTTAATGTCTTTTGTGTTCTTAGTAACTTGTAACATCTTCGGATGGTTGTAATATTTGCCTTCGGGCTTCTATAATAAAATTCACACCTATTGTCTTGCTCAACATTTGGATATTGGAGTCATCTTGGACAAATAACTTATATACATGTTTATGATGTGAACTAACCCATGTTGCAAGTATCCAAATGGTAACCTAACCCATTTTGGACTTCCACATGTGAGAATTTCTTGGTTGTTGGTTGTTGTGTTGTTTTCATGTAGCTAGGCCACCGCAAAGGTGAGGCTCTTGACCCATGGATCCCCGCCTTGGAACAAGGGGGAGCAACGATCTAGGGGGAGCTATGTTCAAGGGGGAGCACGCTCGGGTGCTATGGAACAAGCTACTTTCCCCATTCACATGGAAGTCCCGCCTTTTTGATTCGACAAAAGGGGGAGAAAGAAAGCAAGAGTGAAGGTCAAGCTCAAGAGCAAGCAAAGGACTTCACCAAATTTACAAGGCAACGTCAAGACGCAAAGCTTCAACAAAGGCGCGCTTGTCTTCGCTACGTTTGTAAGTTTTATTTGCTTTCGGATTTTATTTGTCATCATCAAAAAGGGGTAGATTGTTGAGGTAACATGATCAAGATCTCCTAATGTTTTGATAATGACAAATAAACCTTCGAAACACATAAAACGCCAAACGGTAGCCTAATTCGTAAAATTCCATGTCTGCTGCTGGCGCGCTGCCGGCGCGCTGACGTGCCGGGGACGCGCCAGGGGACTGTATGGAATTTGGTGAATTTTCAAAGTCGGCCTTCCCCTTACCCGAAAAATGTGGATCTTTCAATTCAGGTATGAATATGTTATGTGCTTAATTGAGAACACTCGAAACGAGTTTTGAGATTAGAGAGATCCTATTTTTAAGGCACCCACTTTGGGAAAACGCCAACTCAAGTTTTCTAACACTTGCCTCTAGCCAAGGCCTTTCTAAACTTAGGGAGCTTATATATTTCACGTAACAACACGTGAAAGCATCCATATGCTCATATCCCGTGCTTACGTCTTCTCTAATCACGTAACGGGTTTACTCCCTTATTGGTCAAACTAAGTCCAAGGTCACTTTGCGTAAATGCATCCTTTCCCACTTGGGTTATGCTTTACATATCGGCAAAGCACTTGACTTGTTTGCACCAAGGTGTTAGTTGAGAACGTCGAGTCGTGGAAAGTCACGAGATATGAAACTATGGATTCTCGACGTATTGTTACTTGGATATATAAGTAACTTATGATTTTTCTCAACCTATAATCTTAATTGTCAAATTTCTTTCTTCTTAATGACAATTAGATTATTTACTAATCTTCTCTTTATTTCATTCTTAATATTTTCTTAATTATCTTTTTCAACAAATTACCTCTTAACCCAAAACCACCTACACCAAAACCATTTAAACCAAAACCATTTCCTACAAAACCATCAAACCCAATACCATCAAACACAAAACCATTAAACTCAAAACCATCAAACCCAAAACCACCTTTCTCAAACCCTAAACCACTATTACCTCTTCCCCATACACTCTTACATATTCCCTTACATATTCCCTTACACACATCACCCTTTTGTACCTTTTGTCCCCCTCACACAAACTCCCACACAATATTCCTTTCACTTTCCAACACACACCTTTACATTCAAATTACACACACTTCACTCACATATCTACCTTTACACACACTTACACATTTCATCCCTATACTCTCATATACAACTCATACCTATACCCATCACATCTATACAACTAACTCTTCACATACTCCCACACATCTCATTCAAAATACACACACTACTCACACCCATACACACACTAAAGTACACATCACATCTCCACCTCTTACACACTCTTACACATAATTCTCACATACTCCCACACAAATTCAAACTACACACACTACAATTCAAATTTCACACACTACTCACATACCCACTTTACATTCAAATTACACACACTTCCCTCACAAACCTTCTTCACACACACTTACACATTCTACCCCTTACTCTCATACCTTAACCCTTTCTCTCCAAGCAAAGCATATTCCCTTTGGAATATTCCTTTGTAACCCAACCTTGGTTAACCTCCATCACCAACACCCAACCTTGGTTATCTCTTAACCTAACCAACATGATCACTTAAACCTTCTCAACCCAACCATGGTTAACTTTCTAACTTAACCCCTTCTTACTTAACCATGGTTATCCTCTAAACCTTCTAAACCCTTAACCCTAACCATAGTTACACCTTAACCCTTCCCTTGTGGAATATACCATGGCATATTCTCTTCTCACTTATGCCATGTGAGGAATTACATTTACACCCCTTCCAAATTACCTTTTCTATCTCTTATACCCTTGGTAATTTGTTTTCTCTTTAACTACTTCACAAAATGTTTTTCAAATTGGCTATTTGAGTTGGTAAACCTTAGATTGATTAATGTTAAGGTTTAGTGTGAAGTACAATTGGGGGTTTAGCAAGGTTAGGTATTTAAAAGACCAACACCCAAGTTTTGGGAAAAATGTTACAGAGGTTCTGGCGCGTCACCCACGCGTTGACGCGTGGGCAGCGCGCCGGCCTCGGTAAATTTTTCCCAAGTTGGGTCTTGGCCTATAAATACCCAACCTTGCCTCTTGTATTCCTCACCCCTTGCCATTCTTCTTTCTCTCTAGATTCTTTCTCTCTAAACACTCTCTAATCTCTCTATCTCTAATCTTGTGTTCTTAATTATCACACTAACATCTTTGAAAGAACACATCTCCTTGCAAGGGAAGAATCACAAGAACTTAATCCACTCTTGTGATTGTGTCGAGGGTCTTCTTCTTATACCCTTTCTATTACAATCGAGTCTCTAGGTTAGGTTAGGACTTGATTGTTAAAACAAACAATCTTATTTATTCATTTGATTGTAAGGGAAGTCTTGTGTCTTTGTGACCAAGCCTAGATCATTGGGGATCTAGTTGGGGTTTGATACTTCCGGGTGGAAGTTTTGGTAGAGGTCTTAGTGACCAAGTGTAAGTCGAGTCACGAGATTCTTTTGGGTGGTTTCCGAGGGCGGAATACCGTTGGGGAGTAGCTCTTTCTTTGTGAGCACCAATATTGTTGAGTATTGCTGGAGTGAAGTTGTAACGGTTTATAGTCCACCGAAAGGATTATACTAGAGTAATAGTATCGGTGTTGTGGATTCGCAACTGGACGTACGGATGGTATAAACCCCCCATCCGGAACCAGTATATATCGTGGTGTTCTTTACTCGCTTTATATACTTGTGTTTGTGCTAGTGGTTGTTCTCCTCTAGACCACTTGGTGTTCTTCAAGGCTTAAAGCTTTTAAACGTTCTAAAGCCTAAAAAACCGTATTCACCCCCCCCCCCTCTACGGTTCTATAGGAGTTTATCACATGATTCTAGTACCCCATGGTTCGCCGACTTTGCGAATTACCATGCGGGGAATTTCATAAGAAAAGGGATGTCGTCCCAACAGAAAAAGAAATTCTTTAAGGACGTTAAGCATTATTATTGGGACGACCCCTATTTGTTTAGAGTTTGTGCGGATCAAGTTATTAGGCGGTGCGTTCACGGCAAGGAAGCCGATGAGATTCTTATGGCATGTCACAATGGACCCACGGGGGGACATCATGGTGCCAATTACACTGCTAAGAAAGTGTTTGATTCCAGCTTCTATTGGCCGACGATATACCGTGATGCACAAGACTTGGTGAAGTCGTGTGACTCTTGCCAACGACAAGGAAAAATTTCACAACGAGATGAGATGCCTCAGAATGCGATTCAAGTTTGTTAAATCTTTGACGTTTGGGGTATTGACTTTATGGGACCATTCCTTTCTTCTTGAGGGAATAAGTATATACTCGTGGCCGTCGATTACTTGTCGAAATGGGTTGAAGCAAAGGCGCTCCCCACCAATGACGCCCGAGTTGTGGTTAAATTTTTGAAGAGTCTATTTTCCCGATTTGGAACTCCTCATGCTATTATAAGTGATCGCGGTACTCATTTTTGTAACGATCAATTTGCCAAAGTTATGCTTAAGAACGGAGTTACCCATCGTCTTTCTACCGCGTATCACCCGAAAATGAGCGGTCAAGTTGAGGTATCCAATCGTGGCTTGAAACGTATATTAGAGAGGATCGTAAATGATAATCAGGCCTCATGGGCCGATAAGTTAGATGATGCTTTATGGGCTTTCCGCACTGCTTACAAAACCCCCATCGGGTGTACTCCTTATAAGTTGGTGTATGGAAAGGCTTGTCACTTACCCATTGAATTAGAGCACAAGGCCTACTGGGCCTTAAAACATGCTAATTTTGACCTCAAAACTGCGGGTGATCACCGAAAAGTTCAATTGAATGAATTGACCGAACTTGTTGGGAATTCTGCTAAGTGATAATTCTACTGATGGTTACTACTGAAGGAATCTGCTGAAGACACAGATTCTGCTGAAGATGTGATACTGCTGAAGACATAGTTTCAGCATATTTAGTTTCTACGGATATAGTTAAACCATGCATTATGTAATGTAGTTAGGATATGCATGAGTAATATTAGGAAAAGATAATGCATATCATTTAAAGTTTATAGAATATACGTTTCTTGTGAAACGGTTTAGGTTAGGGTTCCTTGTCTATAAAAGGAACACAAGTTTATGTTCAATGTAATGAACGTGTTTACAAGTTATTAATATATAAAAATCCATAGAGGATTAAACGTTCTTAGTATTCATTGTTTATGTTTGTATTTGTTTTCCGCATTAGAATACAAGCTTTGGAGATTCTCTATTAGAGCGTTTGTGATTACATAGACACTGCTAACGATCAACGAGAGCTACAAGATCTATCAAGGATACATAGATAGATTCAACAAGTGGTATCAGAGCCTCGGAAGAGTCTCTTTGATACTGAGAACATCAATTCTTTAAACACTCCTTAACAACACAACTTTACATCATGTCTGGATCTGACGCTGAGTCAGATACAACACACAATCAAAATACAGCATCCCTTCATCACCTCACTCTCTCTAACAGCAATGCAAAATTCCCTTACCTTAAGAAAGAAGAGTATGAACTCTGGGCAATGCAGATGCAGAACTAGATTACCAACATTGATCATAATCTTTTGAAGGAGGTCCTTAAAGGTAACAGTCCAAAGAGGACTGGCACTGACACAGATGGTAGAATATACTATCTTGATCCTACATCTGCTGAAGAGGTTCTTGCTCTTTAGAGGGAAAATAAAGTAAGAACTATTCTTCTTCAAGCTATACCTCCAGATCACTTGGGTGATTTTCACTTCATGTCTGATGCAAAGGATCTCTGGATGGCAATTAAAGCTAGATTTGGTGGGAATGATGAGTCAAGAAGGATGAGGAAGTCAATGCTGAAGCAGCAGTTTCAAGAGTTTCAGATCACTGAGGAAGAAGGTATCCACAAGGGTTATGACAAATTTCACAAGATTCTGAGTCAATTGAATCAGCTGAAGGCAAGGCCAGACAATGAAGATTGCAATGCTAAATTCTTAAGATCCTTGCCTCCATCATGGCTTCAAGTAAGTATTGCACTCAAAGCCAAGGGTGGATTGGATATGATGAGCTTTGATGATTTATACAACAAGCTCAAAACTCTTGAACCAGATGTCAAAAGTCCTATTCGCTCAACTACTCCAAATTACTCAGCTTTTGTTGGTTCTACATCCAATATAATGCCTCCTAGTTCAAGTCCAATTTCAACTGCATCATCTTCATACACACCAACCAAATCACATTCTTCTGGTAGTGTGTTGGAAGATGTACTTCACTCCTTTGTTGCTGATTGTGAATCTCAGCAGCAACTCTCCTATGAGGACTTTGAACAGGTGGATCCATTGGATATGGAAGAGATGAACTTGAAGTGGCAGGTGGCTATGCTTTCATTAAGCATCAAGAGATTTGAGAAAAAGGCTGGGAGGAAGTTTGGTTTCAATGGCAGGGATTCAGCCAGGTTTGACAGAAGGAAGATCAAGTGTTACACTTGTGGTCAAATGGGTCACTTCTCTAGAGAATGCAAGGATAGGAAATCTACTGATGAGGTTAGGTATTCTACCTATCAGCAGAAACAAGGGGAAGTTGATACTGCAAAAACTGGATATCCCACAGCTTTGATCACTCTGGATGATCATGTTGACTGGAAGGCTCATGAGAGGAGTGATGGTGATAGTGATCAGAGTGGATTGCTGGCAAGCTGTACTTCAGAGGATTCTCATGATCAATTTGCTCTTATGGGCATCTCTCAGGTACATAACTGTGTGTTTGGTTGTAGTATAAGATATAATGAACTTAAAGAACAATATGATGAATTGAAACCTAAATATAATGAGTGTTATAAAGACCTTGAGTCATATAAACATGGTCTAAAGATAGTAGAAAAACAAAAGATTTGGTTTCAGAAGAATCAAGTTGCTTATGAGGAGGAAATAAAAGGGTTGAAACAGGAATTAAAATGTGCTCAAGATGAGTTAATCTATACTAAGAAGTTAAAAGCTAATTTAGAATCTGATAAACAAGTTCTTCAAGAGAAGCTAGATAATGAAATAGCTACACATAAGAAGTGGTTAATATCAGGTGATAATTTAGCTAGAAGTTTGTATGGTAGTCAAGCTGTAAATTCTGGTATAGGTTTAGGTTTTAAGAAATATGTAGGATTAGAAGCTAGGGATGACAGTAGAAAAACTACACCAGCAGGATTAGCAAACTATGTTAAAGAAGGCACCTTACATGCTGTCCCTGGTCCCATTAGAGGTGAACATATGCCCATTGACCTATCCATTACAGTTGACTTTGATGGATCACATCATTTATATGGCAAAAAGTCAAGTGACTTATCTGACCCTGTTACTAATAATGCTGACTCTGTCTCTTGCAGTGACAAGTCTTCTGAAAAAGGGTCTACTGCCTATGAAAGCTGTGATTCAAGTGATAAGTCAGACCTTCCCAAGACCTCTTTCAAGCCTTCACCCAAGTCCTCAAACAAGCCTCTAGGAGTTGCTGCTGATGAATCTCATTCAAAGACAGTTTCTACTGAAGACTTGTTATTTAATTCTTTGCAAAACAATAATGTTAATTCTGTCAAAAACAATTCTGTTAATGTTTGTGGTTTGAATGCTTTCAATAGAACTCCTTTGAATGTTAATAAATCTTCTAGAAAGAAGAAATGTTTTGTGTGTGGAAGCAAATCTCATTTAATTAAGGATTGTAAGTTTCATGAGCAAAGAATGGGTGATTGTGCTAAGACAACTAGACCAATGTGGAAACGTGTTGATGACATACCTGCTTATATTCCACAAGCAACTCAATCTAACAGCAGATACAATACTGCTGATAAATCAGCATCTGCTGATGCATCAGTTTCTGCTGATAGAACTTTTTCATCATATAGGAAAAGACATGTTGCAAGACCATTCCCTAGATCTGTTTCGTCTTATTATCAGAATGGTTATTGGCCTAGTTATTATCAACCTATGTATATGGGTTGGGGGGACCATGGGATACTGCTGTTAAGCCCTCAGCAGGTTGTTCTTGGACTAACAGGGGATCTAATTATCAAAGAAGATCCAAGAACAATGGTGGATCTTATACATCTACATGGCCTACTTCTTATGATCCACAAGGCAGGCTCAAGTCAGTAATGACTTGAGTCTCCAAAGTGTACTTATATTTTGTATATTTTTTTGTTGTTATTGTAGGATCATCCCTTACTAAGTAAAGAAGTTGGCATAGTAGATAGTGGCTGTTCAAGGAGCATGTCAGGAAACAGAGAAAAGATGATTAACTTTGTACCCATAGCAAGTGGAGGAAATGTGACCTTTGGTGGAGGAAATGGTAGAATCACAGGAAAAGGAACTATCAGAACACCCATGCTGGATTTTGAAAATGTACTTTATGTGAAGGAACTGCAGCACTTTAATTTGTTCTCAGTGTCACAAATTTGTGATAAAAAGAACAAAGTTTTCTTCTCAGAGGATGAATGTCTTGTACTCAACAAAGACTTCCAACTTCCAGCAGATACACCAATTCTGCTGAGAGTTCCAAGAAGCAATAATTTGTACACATTCAACTTAAATGAGGTACAACCTGACAGTGATCTAACATGTTTGGTGGCTAAAGCTTCCATGGATGAATCTACCAAATGGCATAGAAGGATGGCTCATGTGAATTTCAAGACCATCAACAAGCTAAATTGGCTAAACCTCCCACTCAAGCTGAAATAACTCATACTATGAGAGTGGTGGTGAAAAATATGAGTCCAGCTGTGTTTAATTCTGGATGGAGTAAAGCCAAGGTTTGGAATATGCCTCATGATAAACTGGTGCGTGCTTATAACTACATTATGTCTTTACGCCAGAAGAGTTCTGTTCAGCAAACACTTGAGGAACCACCTTCTAAACGGCTGAAGTCTACACATGAGACTCCTGCTGATACACCTCATCCTGCTGAATCTTCTGGTCTAACTGATAAGGGAAAGGCTCCTATGGTTAGTACAGGACCAGTTACTAGGCAACGAACAAAGAAGCAAATTATGGAGGATATATTAAGTGAGGAAGCTATTCAGAAGATGCTAGAAGATGACAAGGCTGATCTTGCTAGGGCTACAGAGGCTAGAGCTACTATTGATGTGCCTAAGGATGCTGCTAATTCAGTATCTGTTCCTGCTGAAACACCTTCAGCAGTTCCAGATCCTGCTAAGACACCTTCAGCAGTTCCAGATCCTGCTAAGACAACTTTAGCAGTTCCAGATCCTGTTGAGCAATCTGTTCCTGCTGAAGCATCCACAGATGTTCCTGCTGACACTTCAGTTCCTGGCTCAACTCAAGTTAAATCTGAGCCAGATACTACTGATGCATCTTCTACTGCCACAAGAAGAAAGACTCAGGGCAGGAAGAGACCTCCTACAAGTTTGGTTACTTCCTTAGATGATTCTGAATATATTGAGGTTGAGGAAGATGATGGTGAAGATCCTATTCCTCATGTCCCTTTGGTTAGTTGGGAGGTTCTACCAGTTCAATACAAGGATCAGGACATCAATGTTATCCACAGAGCAGATGGGACAGTTAAATATTTTTCTTTTCTGAGTGAAATTTTAACTTTTGTGGATAGACAGGATTTGCTGAATATGTATAGTTGGGTCACCTCCTTTTATAAGAACAAAGAACCTACTGGGAGTGGTATGTATTTGAGAGGAGATTTGACTGTGTTGTTTGATTCAAATTTTCATCTTAGTAGAGGCTTTGATGTTTGGATGGGACAGTCAAGATGGGAGGTTTCTAATTGGAAATTTTATCCTCTACCCAATGTTCATGTGTTGTCTACTGATGCTGGCAAGGTTCTCTACATGTGTGCTGAGATTACCTATCCCATCTCTCTAAGGATTATGAATCAAATGTTGGAGATGAAGCTGCTTGTTCCTTGTGATGTGTGTGGCAATGACATGACTCATGCTGAGCAATTGGTTAAAGCTGTAAGGAAAAGTATCTAGTTCAAAATGGGTATGAAAGCACAGCATGGAGTCACCATTGATACTTCTTTGGGGTAATTGTTGTATATTTTTCTTTTTCTTTTTCATAATAATAAAAAAAAAATGTTTTATTGTACTAACAGTTTGCAGGTTTGTTGTATAGTAACTCTATTGATGGTTCTCAACTCACCAGATGTGACTTGTGTCCATCAAAGAGTTGGCTAGTCCAAAGGGTATAGCTTTGGTAAAGACACATCAAATCTATTGATAGCTGTAATGGTTTGCTCAAAACCATAGGGTACTCAACTCACCCATGCTTCATTGCTGAGAGTTGAATGGTCATCAATTCACCATGGATCTTATTCTGTGAAAATCCAAAGAATTGACTAGCCCATAAGTATATGGCTTGTGGTTAAGGCAGTGGAAATCCATATTGGTTATCAATTCACCAAGGATGTTTCCTTTAAGAATAGGCTAGTCCTGAGCAAACGGCTACAGGTAAAGACAACTCAAATCCGTTTATAGTTGATGATTTACTAAAAATCATATGGTTATCAGTGTACCATGGTTTTCGAACTTAAACATTTGGCTACTCCAGTAGTGATGGCTATTAGTAAAGAGACATCAAATCCATTATTTTCAATGATTCACCTCTCACAGGAGTTAACACACCTGGATGTGATGAGAATAGTATGAAACTTATTTGTTTTGATGTATCTAATGTGATATGTTGCTGCAAAGATATGGTGTTTCAAGCTTATTCATCATAGAGATGTCATTCTTTTGGTTCTTTGCTGCTGATGTTTGAAGACAATCCTCTTTCCATTTTTGTGATTACTGATCTATCAAGGAATCTTGAACTTAACCCTGTCAAATTCAAGATTAGGGGAGGATTGTTGGGAATTCTGCTATGTGAGAATTCTACTGATGGTTACTGCTGAAGGAATCTGCTGAAGACACAGATTCTGCTGAAGATGTGATACTGCTGAAGACATAGTTTCAGCATATTTAGTTTCTGCGGATATAGTTAAACCATGCATTATGTAATGTAGTTAGGATATGCATGAGTAATATTAGGAAAAGATAATGCATATCATTTAATGTTTATAGAATATACGTTTCTTGTGAAACGGTTTAGGTTAGGGTTCCTTTTCTATAAAAGGAACACAAGTTTATGTTCAATGTAATGAACGTGTTTACAAGTTATTAATATATAAAAATCCATAGAGGATTAAACGTTCTTAGTATTCATTGTTTATGTTTGTATTTGTTTTCCGCATTAGAATACAAGCTTTGGAGGTTCTCTATTAGAGTGTTTGTGATTACATAGACACTGCTAACGATCAACGAGAGCTACAAGATCTATCAAGGATACATAGATAGATTCAACAGAACTTATGGATCAAGCCTACGAGAATTCTTTGATCTACAAAGAGAAAACGAAGAGGATTCATGATTCAAAAATCAAAGACCGCGTTTTCAACGTTGGTGATCAAGTCCTTCTTTTCAATTTTCGATTGAAGATTTTCTCGGGTAAACTCAAAACCCGTTGGTCAGGACCGTTTACCATTACCCAAGTTTTCCCTTTTGGCACCATTGAGTTAGCTCAACCCGAAGGTCCCAAATTTAAGGTGAACGGTCATCGTCTCAAACATTACTTCGGAGGGGACATACCTCCCATGGTTGTCCCGAATCTCCAAACTTTCCCTAAGGATAACAAAATTCAGGGATCGAGTCAAGCTACGTGACTCGGTAATCAAAAACAAAGCGCTTCGTGGGAGGCAACCTATGCTTATCCTTTCTATCTTCTTTCTATTTTCTTACTAATAAGTAACGTGAGGAGGGGCGACCTCTTCTATTTCTCGTGTTTTCGTGGTTGTTTGTGTATGTTCAGGATTTACCCCGATTTATGAAGACTCTCGTGCTCGTTGTTTGTCTTTCTCTCCACTCGAGTCTCATTTGGCATGATTAATAAACGGCCTTAGATTTTTGTTAGGATTACCCTTACCTTTGAAACATTGAGGATAATGTTTATCTTTAGTCTGGGGGGTGAATCTTCGATTTGATTTGACCTTGCACTTTCACTTAAACCGTTTACTCACGCAACCCCGTTTTTCCAAAAAAAAATTGAAAAAATTTTGAAAATTTTCAAAGAAAAGAAAAGAAAAAAAAATTGATGAAAATGTTGTGAAAAACCACAAAAAAATGTGAAAAAGTTGAAAAATTGTGCATAAATATAATAAGTGTTTTGACACCGTGTTGACTTTCCAGCTGGCGAGAGTAGGAATAAAATTTTGACTTGATCGGGCGTGTTGAGCACTAGCTTGTTCCCTTAACCAATGATGATCATATAAGCTTGTGCTAGTTTTGTACACAAGGAGCTATAAAACGCGAATTCTTTCTTAAGAATCTGCAAAGTTCCCGTACTTGACTTTATACATGCGCAGCTTAAAAGCTTTCGCTAGTCTTTTACATAAGGAGCTAGAAAATGCGAATTCTTTTATTAGAATTTGCAAATTTCCGTAACTGACTTTATATATGCGTGGCTGATTATCGGCTAAGTATTCGCGGATCTCATTATTTGAGATTTGTTAAAAATGCGAAAAGCGAGAAATGATAGAGTTTATTTAGAAGTTAGATGCCATACGTGGAGTAGTTGGTTCTCTTTAGAGCTCATGAAAGGTATTTGTAGCTTTTTGCTCCCACCAGATTATTTCACCCCATATCTTTTGTATAAATAATTAAAGATAATTCGGTTTTGACGAAATTTAGTTCTTTATCTTCTTAAAAGAATCTTTGCTTTAAAAATTGGGTACACATCAAGGATACAAGTCAAAAGTGTTGTAAGTTGTTATATGTATGAGGTTTAGGAACTACCCGTTAAAGTTCCTTGGAAAAATGAAAAAGTGTCAAAAGTGAAAAAAGTGAAAAAAGAAAAGTATAAAAAAAAGTGAAAAAGAAAGAATAAAGTGTTATGTTGAGATTTATGGATATGTGCTTAAGTTTTAGACATGTTGGTGGCGCGTGAGGTGCATGTGAATGATCCTAGATCGGGCACATGAGGTGCACGTGTAGTACTCCCCAACTTATGTCTATTATGATGCATGATTCCAAAGTCTTTGTTGTATGTGAATAAGAGTGTATATGTATCCAAAATCCTTGATGTGGACCTCATTTTTCGGGCAATGGTTCTTGAGAGAAGATGAATAACTACTTAGCGTCTTAATTCTTGGTATCTTTATCGGATTAAAATCTATTGGAACGAGAAAATATGAAGCAATTCATTTCTCAAATTAATTTAAAAAAAATTCTAGATGCACTAAGATATGGGAGCAAGAGGTTCTCACAAGTAACTTTTATGAGTAGTGTTGGCATCTTATTTCTAAGTAGGCTGTGATCTCGTTCATAAACTTAGTTTGGGGACTTGTGAAAAATCAAGGATGACGAATTTTATCCGTATGGTCACTTTTCCATGAATTGTGTTGCTACTCTATGACCCTAAAAAGTATTGCAAAATGATGAAAGTCGACATACCGTCACATGAAAAAGTGGAAAAATACAAAAATAGTAGTATAGATTAGTATAAGGAATAAAATGGAAAATCGGGGCGTTTTCGGGAATAAATGATTTCGTAATCTCTTTTGAACATTTTGCTACTTTCCAAAGTTAGTAAAAAGGGATATGAAATTATTTATCTCAAAAGTGTGAATTGATCACATTGCGTGAGGACACGGCAATACCTTAGTCTGGGGGATTTTTGGTGTATGCTTGTTCATACACCTTTTGTTTGCCAAATTAAAACCAAAACGACCAAAAACTAACAATAAATGCCAAAGATATTGTGTTTTTGTGTTTGTGATTGTGCAGGGACGGATATTTCACAAATGGACATAAAATCAAGGAAAACCGACAAAAAACGAGCACGAGAATGGAAAGTGTCAAAAGCCGAAGCCGGGAAAGGATTTAAGCTCAAAATGTCAAGAATAGTCCTTAAGTTTCATCAAGTTGTCAAAAGAGACCCTTGGTTGAAGTTTGAAGATATTGACAAAAATGGTCCTCTAAGTTTTATCAAGTTGTCAATTTTAGTCCTTTGAAGATATTTGGAAGAAATGGCACAAGAGCCCTCCAATTATCAGAGATTGACAAAATACACCCTTGGATCAACTTTGGAAAAATTACAAGTTCAGTCCCTCAAATATTCAGGTTTACATTTTTGGTCCTTGTAAATTTTTAGCCTAAAATACACTAAACTCTTATATAACCATAAAACCCATTACCCTTAATCCTTAAAACCCAACAAACCCACTTATCCCATTTAACCCCACTGGCCCAACAATACTTCCAAGCCCACAATACCCTTTTAATATTAAAACCCAAAAACCGGTACCCACCACCCTTTACCCGACCCAACCACACATTTATTACCTTTTGAATAAAACCCGCCACCCAAATATTACCCCTCAACCCAGTTTTACTGTAGCGCCTAGAACCCTAATTCACCCTCGTCCAAATTAACCATAAGTAAGGGCAAATTGGTACAATCAAGGCGCGATTCTAGAAGAACCTGACATGGCATGCCTGCCATGTCAGCTATCCGTGTGAAATTTAGTGCCAATGATGGGGTAATCATTTGATCCAAGGGTCGAAATCACAAGATTGGGGACCAAGGCGATCTAAGGGCTTAAAAAGGACTCAAAGAAGCACAAGTGCCACGGATTGATGACATGGACTTCTAGGAGCTTCTCACCTCACACGGCTATATATACCTCCTCCTCATAAGCTCATGGTGTGTAGGTTTTTAAGTAGTAAAACTCTATCAAATTTTCTTCTGAATTGTAATTTCAAGTTTTAAATAGTGAACTCAGTTTAATATTAATGAAAGTTTAGTTTATTTTATATTCCAAGTTCCTTAAATCTCACTTTAAATTTCTGTTTTAGGTTAATCTTAGATCTATTAAGCTTTTTACTGTTTTATTATCATCTAGCAATCAATTTCAGTTAGTATCTCAGTTAATAGTTTATTATTATTCATCTAAATCTAAAAAAATAAAAAAAATAAAAAAAAATAAAAATTAAAAAAATATATTTTCAATTACTTAAATCCGGCTTCAATAAGCCTTTTAGTTGTTTACATAAGCTTATTCAAGCTCAAATAGCTTATAGTGAGCTTATTAGATCAGATCTCTCAAATAAACAAAAAGTCAAATAGTCAACTGTGCTTATAATTAAGCACAGTAAAGCTTATTTGAAGGTTGAAGGTCCTGAGTAGCTGTTCATAAGCCTATCCAAAGATAGGCTACATGGAGTATACCCCTACTTAGTAGGGCTTGGTTTTAAGTAAGATCTCAATTTAATTTCTTAGCACTTTAATCATTCTAGTAGCATAATCTGTTTAGTTTAGTGGTTTACTGTTTCATTACTTATGTTTGATGTTGTTTAGTGTATTTGAATAATATTTGAGTTTGTTTGATCATTTTGTGGTGTTCTGGGTTATATTTGAGTATTGACTGCAACATTTTGTTAGATCTGTGACAGTGAGATTTAGTGGATAATTGTTGTAGTTAGCTGTTGGTTTGATATCAATAAGTAATAAGTGACTGTTATTGATCATTGGTTGTGATTGTTAAAGCTTAAAATCAGTAGTGATAGTGTAAAGTGGTGAATTCAGTAGTGTTTGGATTTAAGGTGTTTTCTGTGTAACAGTTAGTTGTAGGTGATATAATTAGTGCATACAGTTTTCATTAGAGGTATTTAGGTCATATTAGCCATAAAATTCAGTAGTCATAACATAAAAAGTCAAATTCACTATTATTCTCATTAGTGCATATCTGTTAGAATTTTTAGTTGCATAATCTTAAATAAAGTTGCATAAGTAGGATTTATAGCTTAATCCAGTAACATACTAGGTTTATATTACATAATTAGTCATATAGGATCATTTGCATTTCACTTTAGTCAACTATGTTCAAAAACATAAAAAGCAAAAGAAAAAAATAAAAGAGTTTATTAAATAGCATAATTTTCTAGATCACTTGTAGGATTGAATATTGATTGAAAACTGGATTTGAAAGTTGATTAGAGTACTTTGGTTGCTTGTTTACAGTTTTCAAAAAGAAAATTCAGATTTGAAACTCATTTGATTGCTTGAACTTATGCTCAAAGTCTAAGGTCTGAACTATAGGTATCCTGTGCCAGATTTGTTCTTCTCAGCATTCCTTTTCACAAGCTTGTTTTGAGTTTGTTGTTTGAGCATAGTGTGTGATAGTTGGTCCTCTGAGCTTATTGTTCAACTAGCTTGCTTTTTCAGTTCTTATTTTGACCATTGGAGCTTAGTGTCTCAGCTTATTTGCCTTCCATAAGTGCTTGTTTGGACTGCATTAAGTGGCTTGATTTCTCAATTGTGATATTTGTAGTATAAGCTTGTTGGCTGATTAAAGATTGTTCTAGCTTGTTTGTTTGTTTTCCCTAAAGCCTGTTTAGTGGCATTTGAATTTGCTTGAGCTTATATATCATCTGAGCTTGTGTATTTCCTAGCTGCTTAAACTCATTTGAAATCACTTTAGCTTAAACAATCAACCTGTTAATCTTTTCAGCTTCTCTAAGCTTATTAAAAGCTTTTCACAAAAATATTTTTCATAAAAGTTAATTAGTTTTAGCTGTTAGTCATTTTTGCAAAAAGAAAAAAATAAAAAAAATATAGTTTAAAAAATTTCGCCACTGCTGGGATTTGATCTCTGGCCATCCAGCTTACCACACACACACACTACCACTACGCCCTTGGGTCTTTCTCGTATAACCTTAGTTTTCTTTTTCTTTTATACTTTTCTTTATTTCCTTTTTCATTTAGCTTATTAAAACTGATTCGCTTATTTTTCTGCTTATTTCAATTTCTTTTTCACTTTTTATATTTTTATCAGATTCTTATTAACTAAAAATATTTGTTATAAAAATTTAGTGAATTTTAAAAATAGTTTACTATTTCTTTTCATTTATTTTCTTTAAAATAGTTTTTTTAATTAATAATAAAAAATAAAAAGACAAAAATAATAATTTTCTTTTTCAAATAATTTTCTTTTATCATTTTATACTTAGAAATACCATTTTTATATTTCTAGGGTCTTTCCTTTAGGATTTCACTAATTAGTCGCGTTTTAGAATATTATTTCGTACGTTTTAGGTTTTTAGTTTGCGTTTTAGGATTTTTGTGCTTTATTTGCTCATCTTATTTGTTTGATTACGTGTTTTTAATTGCTAATTCATTTATCATAGCTTAATATCTCTTTTTTCTTTTTATTTTCACTTTCACTACACGTTTTCGACACGGAAATCGATTTTCCATTCACACCTTCACGGAATGACTCGGGAATACGTATTTCTAGCGTATTTCTTGGAGAATATAATACTATATTGATTTTCACGAATCAGAGATACTCGTATTCATGCATCATCTCGTGATAAAATATAAGTGGGAAAAGGTTATCCTGAATGAACAAATCATTGTCAACCCGATGCCTAAGCTTGACAAGGGACTTCCGGTTCACCTTTATCCACGTTATGCCTGATTTCGTTTGAAAAGGATCGTGATACTTTAATGCTTTAAATAAAAACAATAACTAAATATGGCTGTATACAACCTCTATACTTGAAAACCGAGTTTGTTATCTACTTATCGACCTGTAAACAATTTGAGTTTCTATGGCAAAAGTATCTTGATAATTTTGACAGAAAACAAATAATTTGCTTTTAATCAACAAAAGTCCTTCGTTAAAGATTTTCACACCACAAGCATTGATTTGTTTTAAGTTATAACATGTTTCATTTTATCTAAATGGGCTCTTAATTGCTTTTAATTGACGCATGTCTTCGAACATCTTCAATATCAGTGTTGGTGAATGGCTCGCCTACAGAGGAGTTCAAGATGTCAAGAGGTATTAGACAAGGAGACCCCTTATCTCCATTCTTATTTTTAATAGCCACGGAAGGAATTAATGTTGTAGTGAATGAAGCAATTAATAACAACGTGTTGAAGGGGATCACAGTCGGAAGAGATAAAGTGGTGGTTTCACATTTACAGTATGCAGATGATACAATATTTTTTTGTGAGTGGAGCAGAAACAATGGAAAGAATTTGATGTGGATGTTAAAATGTTTTGAAAAAGCTTCAGGTCTTAAGATCAATTTAAGTAAGAGCAAGCTTTATGGATTGGGCGTTCATCAAGCTGAAGTAGAAGAGATGGCTCGCATGTTAAAGTGTCGTCCAGGAAATTTACCTTTCATGTATCTTGGGCTACCTATTGGGGTTAATATGAATAAGGTACGTAGTTGGGGGCCTGTCGTGGAAAAATTTAAAGATAGACTCTCAGAATGGAAAGCTAAATCGATTTCTTTCGGGGGACGCCTAACGTTGATACAATCGGTTCTTGGTAGTCTCTCGTTGTACTATTTTTCCTTGTTCCGTGCGCCGACTAGTGTGATTAATACTCTCGAGAGGGCGAGGAAAAATTTCTTTTGGGGTGGGGGGAGGGAACTCGTAAAATGGCTTGGATAAAATGGGATAAAGTTTTATCTAAACGGGAATTGGGGGGTTTAAATGTTGGGAGTCTTAAGGCTTCCAATTTGGGTTTGTTGGGCAAATGGTGGTGGCGATTTCGGGAGGAAGGAGAAGCATTGTGGGTTTGAGTGATAAAAAGCTTGTATGGTGAGTCGGGGGGCTTAAATGAAACAAGTGAGGGGCTAGAGTGAGAATCTTGGGCACTTGGGGGAATATTGTTCGAGTGGGCAGAGAAATAGATAGAACGGGGGTGGAGTTTTCATCTTCGTTTGGTAGGAAACTAGGAAATGGCGAAGGTGTTCGGTTTTGGAAGGATAAATGGGTTGGTAACTTCAAATTGTGTGAAAGATTTCCAAGGCTCTTTAGGTTTGAGGGGGATGTAGATGTCTCGGTTAGGAATCATGGTGATTGGTGTAGTGATGGGTGTAGGTGGAAATGGGACTGGGTAGGTGTTCCTAGAGGGAGATTAGTGAGTGCATTAGAGGAGTTAATAAGTGTTCTAAGAGATGTAACCCCGGTTTCAGGGAATGTAAACTCTTGGTGATGGTTTCTTGCTTTTGATGGAGTGTTCTCGGTAAAACATATCAGGGGTTTAATAGATGAGAAAATTCTTCGGTCGGTCGCTTATATAGAAGAAACGTCTTGGTGTAATTTTGTGCCTCGGAAAGTAAATGTTTTTATATGGAGATTAAAATGTGGCCGGATCCCAGTAAGGTCTCTTCTTGATCATATTGGGATAGATCTACATTCCACATTATGCCCATATTGCGAAAATGCCGTTGAAACAATTGATCACATTATGATTAGATGTTCTTTTGCTTCTGCTGTTTGGTTGAAGATTTTTATGTGGTGGAATTTGGGTTGTTTTAGTGGTTCATCCATATCAGAGATTTTATCCGATGATGGTTTGGTGTCATCAAAACTTAAGAGTGTGTGGCAAGCCGTCAGTTGGAGTTCTTTGTATTTGATATGGAAAGTGCGTAATAGCAAGGTTTTTCAGTCAAAAGAGATGGTGGTTGATGATTTATTTTTCGAGATTCAATTGACTTCTTTCTTTTGGATTTCACACAGATTTAAAAAGCTTGGCATTAGATGGGTGGATTGGTGCAAAGGATCGTGTTTTTCGTGAATCCAGGTTCATGTTTCGGCTATTGCTACTTGTGGTGCTTGATGTGGTTGGTTTTTTTATTGTACTGCGCATTGATGTTTTCGGTCTTTCTTCAAGTTCGTGTTCGGGTAGGGGTGGTCCAGGTAGTTTGTTTCCATGGCAGATCCAAGATGTTGGGTTTGTAATAGGGTCGTTTGTTTGGTTGCGCTTTGGTTGTAACTTTTTTTAGTTTTGTGTTGTTTATGTGTGTTTTGCTTTGAAGGCCTGTGTTTGTGCCTCATAGGCTAAGGGTCAGAGTTGTCTGTATTTCTTGTGTTTTGTTAATATATCTATTGCCTTTCGATTTTTTTTAATCTAAATGGGCTTTTCATGGATCACTCAAGTGGGCCTTATACTCTTTTGACCAACCTACAAGAACCTGTAAAATCTTTGTATCATGAGATGATGAGAACAAATGATTGACAATACTTAAACAAAAAATTATGTGGAAATTAATTTGAAGAATCCAATAACCATCGAAAAATGACGTATATAGTTCAGGTGATCGAGTCCAATTCTTATATATGTTTTCGAAACAAAGTTCACCGGGTTAGTTATTGTTCTAAAACAAAATTTCACCATAAGTGTAAGTGTGTACCGANCTTATTTTGAACAACGATTTTACGCACCTACACCACTTATCTCACGCAAGTATCTCACAAATGTCTCGAGCCTTAAACCCACAACCTCTTGACCGATGGGTCACACACATACCAAATAGACCAAACACGTTATTTTTCTTTGCACTTTAATTTCATGTTATCTGATTAAATTGTTTCATGTTTAATAAGACAGGTATACCGGCACATTAAGCACTTCAATAATGTGAACTAATTAAAAGTAGTCGTTATTGTATGGTTAAACATATATATATATATTTAAGGTTGTGGGCACCAATTGAATATAACATGATGTATTTTGTTACTTGCCCAAAACGATATATATATTTAAGGTTGTGGGTACCAATTGAATTTAATATGATGTATTTTGTTACTTGCCCACAACAATAGTATCGTGAATGTATGTATTTGTGTAACTATAAAAACCTTTGTTAAGTACATAATAATTAAGTAGCTAGTAGTAGAACGTACTTCGAATTATACCAATACAAAACATAAATGTACAAAACACGTATTAATTTAACACAACTTTCTAGTGCCGAAACACACACATAAATGTTCAATCTAAGAAAATAATAATAATTCAAAGTACGTTCTAGTGCCAAAACATATATGACAAAAAACGTAACTAAATGAATAATTGGTTTATGTACGTGTTAGGTGTCATAAAGGTGTAAGAATGTATGATATGAAATATGATGAACATGAATGATTGTATTTCATTGATCGTCCGTCTTTGCATTACAATGAGATCATACATATAGGGCATACAATGGGCTTATTTAAGGTAAATATATAATGCCCACAAATCATGCTAATTAGACAACAATCACATTGAATGTGCCAGACAATTATGACTAACCTACAACACATACAAGACTTATCTACAATATTCGGTCTAACACTCCCCCGCAGTTCGAGCGGCGAAATCGCGAAAGCTCGGACTGGAGTAGTAAACCAGAAAAAAAAAAAAAAGAAAAGAAAAAAAAAAGACATTAACATAATAAAAACATAACTTTAGTTGACTTGTAACAAAACCGTACCAACGGTCGACTTTAGTCGACTGATACCAACGGTCGGCTAAGTCGACTGGTAACACAACCGTACAACGGTCGACTTTAGGGACTGGTACCAACGGTCAACTTTAGTCGACTGGTAACAAATACGTACGAACAATCAACTAATTGACAAACAATAAACTCATGNATAGCAGAGAGTAGGAGGGATATTCAACACATGATCAAGAATTCCCTGTGACTATCTCCTGGATTGGTAAGGGTCTCATAACCTAGACTTTATGATACATCGTCTCTCTAGGAACAGTGTCAAGATCTGTCCTCATGTTTATGAGAGTGAAGTTGTGGAACCTCGGGTGTGTAAACAGAGACTGAGTGTGTCGTATGAAGGCTATGCTACATGGATTCTAATTTCCATTGTCATGTCTGTTAGTTAATTTTCATACTCTCTTTCCTCTGTGGTTCCACCCAGTATTGTATTCTCAACTTCGTTGTTACTATACTTTAATATTATATTGTAGTACAAGGATATTCCATCATCTACTGTCATCTAGGTAATGAATTCGGTAATGAGAGCTAGATCTGTTGCGTTTCTTTATGCAATGGATCCTAATAGTTTTTCAAATGGTTCTTATCTGTGTAATTATTTTAGCGTTGCTCCTTCGTTAATCTTATATTTTCTCATGGATATTGATTATCTTGTATTTAATTTCTTTAATCTTCACTAAATCCAGGATCAAGGAGAGTATTTTTTGAGGAAAGTGCATGTTTGCCTGATTCAATTGGTACTGTTGGTAGGTTGGTCATCGATACGAAGATGTTCGTAATTGTTACAAGGAATATTGGGTTCCTTTGTTTGACAATCAGAGCTGAAGTGTGGACCTTCCCACCAGTATTCACAACAGTAAAATGTGTGACTGACTCGGTGAATCATATGGATGTATGGACAAAACCAAATTTCTGATTGCTACCGGGAACTGTTCATAGCAAAAACGTGTTTCCGTTTGACCTCACATCCCTTGGTGAGGGCCTCCACAAAATTCACACCGAATATGGTATGAATCTCTTGATGTGGTGCTGAGGATAAATCAGATGTGTCATGGTGAGAATACGGATCTTGGTTATAGACAGACCCGTATCCCGACTCTACCATCGCCACAACTGGGGCAAATTACCACCAATTATGAGGGCCACCACACCATTGGCAACCCAATGGTGTGGGATACGACATATAAGAATCAAAGGTTAACAGAGGTAAGAAATGAAGAATCAAAAAGGATAGAGGGTTAAGATGAAATATTTTTAGTGTTTTTGGAAAACATTTTGGTCAAATAGAGAAAAAATCCGTTTTTGGGTTTTTGTGTTCGTTGAAACTAATTTTAAAATGTTCTCAGGAAGGTTTTTTTGTTTTAATGAAAATAAAAAATATGAACCAAGTGATGGTAAATTTACAAGGAAGTGAATATCAAAGATCACTAATCTTCAATACGCTTGATACGCACACAGCCTCCCGGCAGCGGCGCAAATTTTGATTGGGCTCTGAAACGGTCAACCAAAAGTCAACCAAGGTTGGTCCCAACTAAAGTCAACTAATCTAAGGCTCAATGCAGTCCAAGGAGTAAATAGAATTCCCGGGTTCGTTTATTCCCCAGTGAGGTTGTGAATTGTATACAAACGGGATTTGTGATCGGGTGAATTTTGGACAGGAATAAGGTTTTGAGTGATTGAGATTACACTAAGGAAATAATGAAATAAGCTAAAAACAAGCTATGAGAACAATACTGAGAAAGCAAATTATAAAAACGTTTAAAATCTAAAAAACGCAAAGTTAAATTAAATTACGTTAATGTACAAAATAAAACGCGAGTTTTTGAGAATACAAGGCCTACGGATATTGAAAATTACTTTTTTACCAAACCTAATGATAAAAGAAATTTTTAGAAAAAGAAAATTATTTATTTAACCTTTTAATTAATTACTATTAATTAATTACTAAATAACCTAGATTTAATTATTATAAATACTAAACTATTTTTAATAATTACAAAACTTTTTCTAAAATTACTATATAGTATTAGAAGCTAGGGAAAAATAAGAAAAAGGTGGAAAGCTTATTAATGAGCAGAAAAATAAGCTGTATAAGCTTATTAAGCTAAAAAGGCACTAGTTCTATAAATAAAAGAAAGGAAACAATAAACACTAACAAACACTTGGCCCAGATGGTGCTTGGTTGTGGTTAGGTTGTTGGGTAAGCAAAAGGTCAGGGGTTCGAATCCCCTTGGCAGCCATTTTTGTTAAACATTTTTATTTTTCACTTTTTCTTTTTGTAAACTGTTTAAACAACAAAAACAACAATCTTTTGTGAAAGAATGTTTTCTGAAAAGCTTTTAAACTAGCTTATGCTAGCTTAAACTCCCAACAGTGGAGTGTTTTGTGTTTCATGTGAGATTTTGAGGTAGAAAAACCACCAGATAAGCTTATGAGCCACAACCAAAGCTAATACAGACAAACACAACCATAATGAAGTACTAACAAGCTAAAACAACAGATTAATAAGCAAAACAAACAAAAATCATCAAGCTTATATGAACACTGATGAGCAGCAGCACAGTGGGCAAAAGGGTAAGTTTAAGGGCACAATTAAGCTACCTAATAAGCACTTGAGGGAGAACAAAAAGTAGTAGCCTATAAACAACCTAGGGGGGATTCTAAAACACCAGAGATCAAAGAAAATGACTCAAAATTGACCAAGTTAGGGACACTTGAAAATGGGTCAGAACAAGATTAGTCTGGGTGCAGGGCATAAAAAAAACTCAACAGGTTAGCTCAGGGCTAGTTTAAGCTAATAAAAAAAATTCCTAAAATTAAACTAAAAATAGATCTAAAGACACAAGCTGGCAAAGAACAAACTCCCAAAATTACAGATCATGAGATTAAGCCCTGAGCAAATGAAAAATCCTCCAACTTTGGGGCATTTTTGGCACTTTGACTTTTTTTACTTTTAACTTAGGTTGACTTTAGTGGATTTTCAATGGTTCCTACAAACTAATTATGATGTTTTAAGGTAAAATGAAACTATATTAAGCAAGAAAAACAACTTATGATCCTGTTGGCATGATTATGAGCCCTAAATCCTTAACAGTTAAGCAATACAAGGATTTAGAGATGCATTTTGACTATGGAACAATTGAGACTTGGTTTTTATGCTTTGAAAGACCTAATAGGACCTAGAGAAACTTGTATGATCAACAAATAACATAAAAAAAACAATGGACAGAGGAGAAATCCACTAATCCAAACACCCCCTTATGTAATTGAAAATGAGAATTTTGAAGGTTATTCCTATTTTAATCCATGAAACTGACTCAAAGTGTTATATAATGATGAAATGACCCTATTTAAATACAAATACAAGCACCATAACAACAATTACTCTAAAATCACTACAAGCTAATTTGGACAGTTAAAATAGAGAAACTAAGCAACCAAGGAATTAAAGGAACAAGCACTAGATATTAAGCAAGAATATCACTTAAATACACTAATTAAGCATGAAAGTAACATATAAGCAGAAAATAAGCCTAGCTACAGTGTTATGAGAAAAATCCAAGAAATGCTTACAAATGGTCCAATGACTGAGAACATGGGATACCAAGGACTGAGACCATGACCTAAAGCCTCCCATAAGGCTACTAAACCATTTTCATCCTTATGCAACCCTGCTTCTTGCTTTATTCACTTCACACACTGATTTTTGATTTTATAATTATTTTTCTTGATT
>LBNU01009662.1:163952-175769 GCA_014162995.1 Artemisia annua
TCCCTTCGAAGCGACCCCACTTCTCTCTCACATAGGTGATTTCATCTTGAATCATTAAAAACATATGTTTTGTGATTTCATCTTGAATCATTATGCTTTATGATTTCATCCTTAATCATAAAGGCCATATGTTTAACCTCTCAACAAGTCACATTTGTTATAGGAATAGACTAGGAAGTTACAATATTTAGTAACTCTCCCACATTGACGTGACTTCCCCCATATTTCTATGATTAGGTTGTCCTATTGAACCCAGATCTTGGGATCTCCAGTCAACTAGGTTAGGTTTTCCTTCATAGAAACTCATTCCTTCAAGGGCTTTAGTCCCATTCCTTTAGATGACTTACTAACTAACTCTTTGCTTAAGCCTTTCGTTAGCAGATCCGCGCTGTTATCCTTTGACTTCACATAGTCAATTGAGATAACTCCTGTAGAGAGTAGTTCTCGTATTGAATTATGTCGACGACGGATATGTCTAGACTTTCCATTAAACATTATGCTATGAGCTCTGCCAATTGCCGATTGACTATCACAATGTATACTAATGGTCGTTACCGGTTTAGGCCACCTTGGTATGTCCTCTACGAATATACGTAGCCATTCTGCCTCTTGTCCGCATTTATCTAACGCGATAAATTCTGATTCCATCGTGGACTTAGCTATAACAGTTTGCTTGGAAGACTACCAAGATATAGCCGCACCTCCTAGTGTAAACACATATCCACTAGTCGATCTAGAATCCTTTATGTCAGATATCCAATTTGCATCATTGTATCATTCTATAACAGCTGGATATCTTTCATAATGCAGTCCATACTCGCGACTGTATCTCAAATAATGAAGTACCCTAATCATAGCTCCCCAATGTGCATAACTTGGATTACTAGTATACCTACTTAGCCTGCTAACAGCGTATGCTATGTCAGGTCGGGTACTTGTCATTAAGTACATTAACATGCCAATAATTCTTGAATACTGACAACGCTCAAAGTTAACATGTTTTTAGAAGCGTTATTAGTGTTTTTGTGTATGTTATTTGGTTATTTTTATATGCTTTTTCCACTAAATCGTATCAAAGTATGTTTTTGTTGCATATGTAGCCAAATGTAGGAAAAACGGAGAAAAAGTGAAGAAAATGAAGTATATGCGATTACACGAAGATTCCCAAGTTCAAAGTCCAATCTGTGACGCATCTTATAAAGAGAACCTAAGTTTTGTCATTTCAAAATTCCAAGTTAATCAAGTTTGGATAGTGCATAAAGATCTACGCAAGAAAAGTCAAACATCAAAGTTTACCAGACTTTACCATCCGATCGGTTAGAGTCAATCCGATCGGATGGCCACAATTACCACATCCATCCGATCGATGCCAACCCGCATCCGATCGGATGGAATCCACTGCCTGTTTATACCAACTTCTTGTGCACGAATCTTGGTCTGTTGTCCCATTGTTCTAGACCCTTTTTAGTGTCTTGTTGTCCAAGCTCCAGCATTTATGTCCCTATTCATTACTAGGAGTATTTGACAAGCCTAAAAGGACCCCAAGAGTACACCATTGAAGACACAATTCAAGAGATCATTTACTCTCATTACTACTCTCAATTATTACCATCATCTAGCTCTCAAAGAAGGGAAATTCGTGCAGAAAAGACCAGGAACTTTGGAGGACCAAGGAAGCAACATTTGGAGGCCAGAAATCTCAAGATTAGGTTATCAATACCTGGTCATTTGTTATCAATTTCAAAGCATTGTAAGACTTAAAACCATGGATTCTAATGTTAAATATTCTGAGTTTATTTGCATGTTTGCTATGAGTGGCTAGTAGTCTTTTTACACTTGTTTTGATGATGTTTTATGCTTAGTGATAGTAATGATTGTGATAACATGCTTTAATTCAATTTCAAGTCAATCCTAAGAACCATATGTATCTTAAGTTTCATAGTGACATTTGTTGAGTCAAGTTTAACTAATTGATAATAGTTTCAAAGGTCGAAAGATTTGTTATTATTCAACTAGTTATAATCATTTGTCTATGAATGATTGTTTTTCACCATAATTATTCTTGACTAAACAAAGAAACAAGAAGTATGATTGTAATGAGAATGCTTTTATAACATCGAATCGGATTGTTTGTAAACCTTTAGTTGGACGAAAGTTTAGATGTTTATAAACAATTGTAACCTTTTTGTCTATGAATGGGTTACCTTTTGTATTGACCATTTCCTAAGAGTATTTGATTTGTAATAAGAGTTTGTTCTTGTGTTTAAGAAATTCACCATTCCTTATGAACCTTGGATGGATCTTGAATTGATTGGTTTACACTTAAAGCTTGTTTTTATGAACTAAAATCTTGACGAAGGTTTAACTTGTAGAAACAATAGATTAGACCACCATCTAATTATCACAACCAACATGTTATCAAAAGTTATCACAATCATGTGTGTCATTAAGTAGAAAACTAGTCTAAACAAGTGTAGTTTTTAAATTATTTAATTTGCTTATTATCTTATTTGCGTACATTAGAGATTTACTTTTGGACTTATACTTTGATTCACTCACAAATCCCTGCGAACGATCCCGACTTACCATCATATCTTGCTATAACGGACGAGTACACTTGCTCGTATGTGTTGTTTCTAGATTCGGTAATTCACCCTTATAAATTTAAAACTTGCTATAACAAAACGCAAATCAAGTTTTTGGCGCCGCTGCCGGGGATTTTGATTGTGTTTCTTTTAAGTTTTAAAAGTTCGTTTCTTTTCGTGTTCGTTTTCTAAATTTTTTTTTTCATCAGAAGCATCCAACCGATCGGATTCCAGTTTTTTTTAATTTTACCGAGCCGTCCAACCGATCGGATAGATACCCAACCGATTCGGATAGAACTTTCTGTTTTCAATTTTTTTTTTTTTAGTTCTTTTGTTTAGGTAATTGACTCGATTCTCTTGGTAGTTGTATGAACACTCGTTCTACTACTAAAAAGCTTAGTACACCTTTATCCAATCCCGAAAGTTTGTTTCGTAAGAAGAGATCTTCATCTATTCTTAATTGGTTTGATAATCTTTCCGAAGAACATCCGATTTCCAATCTTTTTAAACCAATACCCATGGCTGACGATCAACCCATGTGGGCCGCCAATCGAACCGTAGAACCTACTCCTGGAGCTGCTATTGTTGTCGCCGACCTTGGTGAAAACTTTACCGTTAAAGGTCACCATCTTTCTATGATCAAAGACCGTCAATTTGATGGCCGTTCGCGGGCCGATCCGCATAAACACATTGCCGAATTCATTGAAATTTGTGGCATGTTTCGTTATGGAAATACCAATGTCGATGCTATTAAGCTCAAACTTTTTCCATCATCACTCGCCGGAGATGCCAAAGTATGGTATAACGAATTAACCCCAGGAACTATCAATAATTGGGAGGAGATGAGACAAGCTTTTGTAAGCCGATTCTTTCCACCTGCCATGTATGATAGACTAATGGGAGAAATCCGTGCTTTCACACAAAATCCTAATGAATCTCTTGTCGAAGCTTGGCTTCGCATGAAAGATTTGCTTCGAAGTTGTCATGGTCATAATTTAGGACGAGGAACAATAATCCAAATCTTTTATCATGGTCTTGATGAAGCATCCCAAGAAATCCCTGATGCCGGAGGAATTTTTCTTTACAAAACTCCTAACGAGGCATATCAACTTCTCGAAGATCGAGTACTCCTTAAACTCGATTGGTCAAAAGATTCCAAAACCAAACCCCTACGAAAAACCGTTGCTTTTGCCGAAAGTTCAGATAATTCAAAACTCATGGAGAAAATAGAAGCCTTGACTTCTAAAATCGACTCGCAATACAAAGATATAAAAGTAGAAATGAAAGAAATGCGAGATGGCTGTAATAATTGTGGAGGAAATCACACATCATCCGAATGTGATGACCAACCTATGAATAGACCCAACGAAGGGGAAGCCAACTATGTCCAAGGAGGATATCGTGGAGGAGGTTTTCGTGGTAATTATTACGGAAGAAGTTCTGTAAATTGGCAAGACCGCCAACAAAGGGATAACAACCGTGATTCTCAACCCCGAACAGACAATCCAAACCCATCAAATTCCGATAAAAAGGAAGAGTCTGATTTCGAAAAAATGATGCGAGATTTCGTAACTACTCAAAGAGCTACAAATGAGTTTGTTAAAACTCAATTTTTCAATCTCAAAACCAAAGTTGAGCATGGTCAGAAAAATCATCAAGCTTCTATCCAGGATCTTGAACAAAAATTTGGTAGACTTTCTGATCAATTTTCTTCTCGAATTCCGGGTACATTACCAAGTAACACCCAATCCAATCCAAAACCGTCTGGATCAAACGATAAGAGTTATTGTGCACCACAAACCAGAAATGAGCATATCAATGTTGTATTCACTCGAAGTGGTCTCTCATACGATCCACCACCCGTTCCTACCGATAATACTATCATTCAAGATGAGGAAGAGGAAGAAGCTGAAGAAGAAGCAGCTAAAGAAAAACCAACCCAAACACCAACCAAAGAAAATACCATTCCACCAATAAAACCTTATACACCGAAAATACCCTATCCACAAGCCCTAAGAAAAGAGCAAATAGAGGAGCAAAATAAGAAGTTTATAGATATGATCAAAGAAGTTAGAATTAACGTACCCCTCGTTGATGTTCTAGCTGGAATGCCCAATTATGGGAAATTTTTGAAAGAACTTCTTAATAATCGAAACAAGTTAGAACAAATTTCTGCTACCGTTCTCAATGAAGAATGCTCTGCTATTATCCAAAACAAAATTCCACCGAAACTCGGAGATCCCGGAAGTTTTCTTATACCATGTACATTAGGAAACAACATCACATGCGATGCTTTAGCCGATCTAGGTGCAAGTATCAATTTGATGCCCTACTTGTTGTATTCTAAACTTTCCATCAATACATTGAAACCTACTAAGATGAGTATAAGATTAGCCAACCATACATACCAATACCCTGTTGGGGTTGCTGAAAATATGCTTGTTCAAGTTGGTAAATTTGTTTTTCATGTGGATTTTGTCATATTAGAAATGGAGGAAGATAGTCGAGTACCCTTAATCTTAGGAAGACCTTTTTTAAACACTGCTGACGCCATGATCAAAGTCAAAGGCAGAGAACTCAATCTTGGAGTAGGAGAAGATAGAATCACCTTCTTAATCGACAAAGCAATGAAATATCCGAATTCTAGTGATGACACATGCTATAACATCGATGTAATTGATGAAGTCACTAAAGAAGAATTGGATTCATTACTTGACGATTCAAAACCATTCATGACTACTTCAGAAAAGATCAGTGAAACAGATTCTGATAAAGAATTTGAGGAATTCATGGAAGTAAAATTCGAAGAAGAAGAAAAAGAAGAGAAATTTGAAGATATCACTAAAAAAGATCAAATGAAAATCAAATCATCTGTAGAAGAACCACCCACTGATTTGGAACTGAAACCCCTTGCCAATAATCTCGAATACGCCTACTTAGAAGAAAATTCACTTCTTCCAGTAGTCATATCGTCGTTGCTCGAAACAAATCAAAAAGAAANTAAACACCGCTGATGCCATGATCAAAGTCAAAGGCAGAGAACTCAATCTTGGAGTAGGAGAAGATAGAATCACCTTCTTAATCGACAAAGCAATGAAATATCCGAATTCTAGTGATGACACATGCTATAACATCGATGTAATTGATGAAGTCACTAAAGAAGAATTGGATTCATTACTTGACGATTCAAAACCATTCATGACTACTTCAGAAAAGATCAGTGAAACAGATTCTGATAAAGAATTTGAGGAATTCATGGAAGTAAAATTCGAAGAAGAAGAAAAAGAAGAGAAATTTGAAGATATCACTAAAAAAGATCAAATGAAAATCAAATCATCTGTAGAAGAACCACCCACTGATTTGGAACTGAAACCCCTTGCCAATAATCTCGAATACGCCTACTTAGAAGAAAATTCACTTCTTCCAGTAGTCATATCGTCGTTGCTCGAAACAAATCAAAAAGAAAGACTCGTTTCTGTTCTTAAGAAGCATAAACGCGCTTTTGCGTGGAAAACTTCTGATATTCCAGGAATTAGCCCAAATTTTTGCAAACACAAAATCAATTGTGAAGAAGGTACTAAACCCGTTGTTGAAAGACAACGTCGACCCAGCCCCAATATGAAAGAAGTTGTTAAGAAAGAAATCATCAAACTTCTTGACGCAGGAATTATTTATCCTATCGAGGATAGTCCATGGGTGAGTCCAGTTCATTGTGTACCAAAGAAAGGAGGAATGACCGTAGTGACCAACGAAAGGAATGAATTAGTTCCTACTAGAACTGTCACTGGATGGCGAGTATGTATTGATTACAGAAAACTTAACAGAGCCACCAGGAAAGATCATTTTCCTCTACCATTCATGGATCAGATGCTCAAAAGATTAGCAGGGAACAAATACTTTTGCTTCCTTGATGGTTTTTCGGGATATTTCCAAATTCCTATCGATCCAGCCGATCAAGAGAAAACCACATTTACATGTCCTTTTGGAACCTACGCTTACCGGCGTATGCCCTTTGGTCTATGTAATGCACCTGCAAATTTTCAAAGGTGTATGATCGCAATATTCCAAGACATGCTTGAGACATCTATGGAAGTTTTCATGGATGACTTTTCCGTTTTTGGTGATTCTTTTGAAACTTGTCTTTCCAATCTCGATAAAATGTTTGAGAGATGTGAAGCTGCACATCTAGTTCTTAATTGGGAAAAATGTCATTTCATGGTGACTGAAGTAATTGTGTTAGGACACAAGATATCAAGTTCAGGAATGGAAGTAGACAAAGCTAAAATAGATGTTATCACCAAATTACCACAACCAACTAACGTTAAAGCCGCTAGAAGTTTTCTAGGACATGCCGGATTTTACCGCCGATTTATCAAAGATTTTTCAAAAATATCGCGTCCTATGACTAAACTTTTAGAAAAGGATTCTGTATTTGATTTCAATGTAGACTGCATTAAAGCTTTCGAAACATTGAAAAGTCAATTGACTAGTGCCCCAATTATGGTTGCACCTAATTGGTCACTACCATTTGAACTCATGTGATGCAAGCGATTTCGCTGTTGGAGCTGTTTTAGGACAACGTGAAGGAAAACATTTTCGTCCTATATACTTCGCTAGTAAAACACTCAACAATGCTCAACAAAACTACACGGTTACGGAAAAGGATTTATTAGCCGTAGTTTTTGCATTCGACAAATTCAGATCTTATCTCGTGCTTTCAAAAACGATAGTTTTTACAGATCATTCCGCACTCAAATATTTGGTTACCAAACAAGATGCAAAACCGCGTCTTATCAGATGGATTTTACTACTGCAAGAATTCGATATCGAAATAAAAGACAAGAAAGGAGCAGAAAATCTTGCAGCTGATCATTTATCATGTCTCGAGAATCCGAATTTGGAAGAATTAAAAGAAAATGAAATTAACGATTATTTTCCAGATGAAACTCTCATGACGATAGATAAAGATGATGATGAGGAAGTACCATGGTTTGCAGATTACGCAAATTATCTTGCAGGAGATATTCTTAAAAAAAGGATGAGTCACTACCAACGTAGTAAGTTCTTTTCGGAGCTAAAACACTATTATTGGGAGAAACCTTACCTTTTTAAAATGTACAAGGATGGAATGATACGAAGATGTGTTTCGGGTGCCGAAACAAGAAAAATTCTTGATGAATGTCATCATGGCCCAACTGGGGGAGATTATGGTCCTTCCACTACAGCTAAAAAAGTTTTTGATGCTGGATTCTATTGGCCTACAATTTTCAAAGAAGCATATACTCTCGTTCAAAACTGCGATGCGTGCCAAAAATCCGGTAACCTTTCTCGTAGAGACGAAATGCCTCAAAAGAGCATTCAAGTCTGCGAAATATTCGACATTTGGGGAATTGATTTTATGGGACCCTTCCCTAAATCACACAAATACGAATATATCCTCGTTGCAATCGATTATGTTTCCAAATGGGTTGAAGCTGAAGCTTTTCCTACTAACGATGCACGAGTTGTTGTCAACTTTCTCAAAAAGCTTTTTGCTCGCTATGGAATACCTAAAGCTTTAATAAGTGATAGAGGATCCCATTTTTGCAATAAACAAATGGATAAAGTAATGAAACGATATGGAGTTCATCATCGTTTTGCTACAGCTTATCATCCACAAACTAGTGGTCAAGTAAAAAAATACCAATAGAGCTATAAAAAGAATACTTGAAAAAACGGTTAAGGACAATCCTGCCGTATGGTCAAGGAAATTAGACGACGCTCTATGGGCATTTCGTATGGCGTATAAGACACCAATTGGTACAACACCATACAGACTCTTGTATGGAAAAACATGTCATTTGCCGTTCGAACTTGAACACCGTGCTTACTGGGCACTAAGAAGCTGTAATCCTGATCTAAAAATAGCTGGAGAAAAGAGATTTTTGCAATTGCATGAACTCGATGAGTTAAGACTTCAAGCTTACGAGAACTCCTTGTCTACACCCCAAAGTTTTACCACTTGGTCAAACTTAAGTGTGGGGGTGTGCCACTAATTTGAATAAAATTGCAATAATTTTTTTTGTTTGTTTTTGTTTTCTAATAATGCAGGTGTTGATTGCAAGAAAAAGACGATTGGATAGAAGCATAAAAGTGGATATCATGGTTTATTTTCTCATTTCCCTACTTTCATACTTTTAAGTTCGTTTATCACATTGAGGACAATGCTTAAATTAAGTGTGGGGGGTGAGTAGGTAAATAAGAAATTAAGTCTAATATCGAGTTAATTTTTAAATTTTGTTTGTCCTTATAATCTAGTTGTTTTCACACTTTTAGGAGTAATTTATTAGAATAACTGGATCTATCCACTGGAAAAATCAGTAATTTTGAAAGAATTGAGATGTGTCCTGATTAATATTGCAATCCACTTTTGGATCGATAACATTTGCTAGCACACATTATAACCCTTTCCACTAAATTGTGAGGATTTTAGCATGTTTATATTGAGCTTACATCTTATATGCTCGAATCTTTTGTTATGAGTGTGCCGGTGATTTTATTTATTCTAGAACTTGTACTTGTAAATCATTACGAGACCGTTGTGAGATTACATTTTTGTAATATAAGTATACATACGTGATAAGAGGCAACCTTAGGATTTTAACCAAATAGCTTTCCTTATTGATTTTTAGCTAGTCACATTGATTAGTTAATTCCCTATTTTAAAGCCTTTTGTTAGCGTTCATCTTTAACGCTAGATACCCTTAGTTACACCTTCTAAGCCTTTCCTTTTCTTTTGATTAAAACCATAAAAATACAAAAAGATTTTACACTTTTTAGCCTAGCCTTACCCCTTAGTCAAGTCTTGGTGAGTTGTTAGCTTTATGAAGAAGTATATTATGAATCATGAAGAAAGAATGGAGAAAGTGGAAATTCAAGAATCAGCGATTGAAGCAAGTAAAGTATAGTCATCACAATATATATGATGACAAGTGTTTCCAAGTGTTATGTATTTCAGTTATTTGCAAAAAAAAAAAAAGAAAAAAAAAGGTTGTTTAGTTTGATATGTATAGTGTTATGTATAGCCAATGAAGCTATAAAATAAAGCATTGATCGCGAAAGAATGAAGTTCTCAAAGACTACGAGGTTATGATTCAAGGAAGAAAAGCTAATAACATTTGATCTATAGACTTGGACTAGTTTGTATATTCTTAATCATCACTTACCCTTCAATAATCCCATGTCTTATTCCTACCCTTTAACTTAGTGTATTTATTAAGTGTGTTGACATACAGTGACCATCCGAGTTTTTGAGGAATTAGATAACATGCCAGCGATCTAAGGGTCATCCTTAGTGAACATCCGTTATTGAGTGAATCAAAGATTCGCGGCAACGATCTATTATGTTGGGCACGAGGTATTTGCATTTAAGTTAATTAACCCTTTTTAGCCTAAACCCGAATAAAAGACCTCTTTGATATGTAGACTTGGTGCTTACGCTATTGCGGTGTAGTTTTGTTTCTTGTACAAGCTTATGGTAATAATTAGATCATGACTGAGTAATGAGTGTGATTTATCATATACGCTACCCCATATATGAGTGTTATGAGTGAATTATATCTTATTCTTCCTTCGTGAGGTTTTAGAAGTGTTAATCGAGCAAGAAAATCGTTGGGTATTGTCAAACATCTCAATATTTCATTTATAAAAGCTTAACAAGGATGATCTAACTTGTACTTGTATAAGGAGGATTCTCATCACAAATTTTCAGAAATCACTTTCGTTTACCATGTGGATATTTAGTTTTCTTCTAGATTTGCTTGAGGACAAACAAAGTTTAAGTGTGGGGGATTTGATAACGCTCAAAGTTAACATGTTTTTAGAAGCGTTATTAGTGTTTTTGTGTATGTTATTTGGTTATTTTTATATGCTTTTGCCACTAAATCGTATCAAAGTATGTTTTTGTTGCATATGTAGCCAAATGTAGGAAAAACGGAGAAAAAGTGAAGAAAATGAAGTATATGCGATTACACGAAGATTCCCAAGTTCAAAGTCCAATCTGTGACGCATCTCATAAGGAGAACCTAAGTTTTGTCATTTCAAAATTCCAGGTTCAGAGTTAATCAAGTTTGGATAGTGCATAAAGATCTACGCAAGAAAAGTCAAACATCAAAGTTTACCAGACTTTACCATCCGATCGGTTGGAGCCAATCCGATCGGATGGCCACAATTACGACATCCATCCGATCGGTGCCAACCCGCATCCGATCGGATGGAGTCCACTGCCTGTTTATACCAACTTCTTGTGCACGAATCTTGGACTTTTGTCCCATTGTTCTAGACCCTTTTTAGTGTCTTGTTGTCCAAGCTCCAGCATTTATGTCCCTATTCATTACTAGGAGTATTTGACAAGCCTAAAAGGACCCCAAGAGTACACCATTGAAGACACAATTCAAGAGATCATTTACTCTCATTACTACTCTCAATTGTTATCATCATCTAGCTCTCAAAGAAGGGAAATTCGTGCAGAAAGAACCAGGAACTTTGGAGGACCAAGGAAGCAACATTTGGAGGCCAGAAATCTCAAGAAATCATCACCAATACTTAGGTTATCAATACCTGGTCATTTGTTATCAATTTCAAAGCATTGTAAGACTTAAAACCATGGATTCTAATGTTAAATATTTTGAGTTTATTTGCATGTTTGCTATGAGTGGCTAGTAGTCTTTTTACACTTGTTTTGATGATGTTTTATGCTTAGTGATAGTAATGATTGTGATAACATGCTTTAATTCAATTTCAAGTCAATCATAAGAAACAATTGTATCTTAAGTTTCATAGTGACATTTGTTGAGTCAAGCTTAACTAATTGATAATAGTTTCAAAGGTCGAAAGATTTGTTATTATTCAACTAGTTATAATCATTTGTCTATGAATGATTGTTTTTCACCATAATTATTCTTGACTAAAAAAAGAAACAAGAAGTATGATTGTAATGAGAATGCTTTTATAACATCAAATCGGATTGTTTGTAAACCTTTAGTTGGACGAAAGTTTAGATGTTTATAAACAATTGTAACCTTTTTGTCTATGAATGGGTTACCTTTTGTATTGACCATTTCCTAAGAGTATTTGATTTGTAATAAGAGTTTGTTCTTGTGTTTAAGAAATTCACCATTCTTTATGAACCTTGGATGGATCTTGAATTGATTGGTTTACACTTAAAGCTTGTTTTTATGAACTAAAATCTTGA
>LBNU01009662.1:184825-204319 GCA_014162995.1 Artemisia annua
TTCAAGCTTGTTAACAATTAGGAGGTTAGCCAGTTTTCTTAAGCCTAACATTGATTTCACCCACCCAACACAATCAATAACACACCATCAACCAATAATTAACAACTAGGTTTCACTACATCTAAGCAAACACAAGATAAATCTAGCCTAGCATGTTAAAGTGAAGACAAGTAAAGGAATAAATCACACAACACATAGACATATTGTATGAATTAAAAAAAAACTTATCTTCAATTGAACATGGATGATAAAAGGGTGAAGAACCCTTGGAAAATGCACAAAACTCGTACTAGGGTTTCTCCTCTAAAAGTCACACACTAAAGTTACACACAATGAATGAAAATTGCAAAACTATATATAGATTTTACACCTTGACGGCGTCACCTTCGGGCCGTGACGCCGTCATCTCCCCGACACTAGGGTTCCTTGATGGCCTAGATCTACTCTTGACGTTGTCATGTAGAAAAATCCTCTGGAGCGTCACTTGATAACTTTTCAACGTGACCACCTAGGCATCACAAAGGGTGACGCCGTCACCTTATATTCTTCAAAAGTTCTCTGGCCTGTCATGTGTAATCTTCAAATCCACGTCTTTGTCAACACGTAACGACGTCACTAGTGAAGCTTGACGCCGTCTGGTACTGTTCCCAGCATGATTTTGAGACTTTGTCGTTTTCTTCACTTTTATACTCCAAAAACGTCCAAAATGCTCCCTTTTGCAGAATTCATCTCCAAAGTACTTAAAATGACAAAAGGAACGATTTGTGGCAATATTTGATCAAATAAATATGATTTAGGGCTTAAATGACCCCTTAAAAGCGTAACACTCTTTGGCTCATCAAATACCATTACACTTGGGATTTGCTTGTCCTCAAGCAAATGGGCTTTTATTCTAATCAATATACAATGTAGGGGTCATTTAATGCTAACATAAAAGTAATTACAACAAATAATCATTCCACTTCAATCAAAATAAGCATGGAGATTATACACTAGCACCTCACAAATAGTGTTTAGATACTCACATCTCTCGGGTGTTAATAGAAGTATATAACATAAATGGAAATGGAAAATATCACTCACTACCTGTCATAGTACGTCGATTACCATAGGCTTGAGAAAGGATCAAAAACCTTCTCCACTAGGCGTAAGCACCTAGGATAACTATCAAATAGGGCTTTACACCTGACGTCGTCAAGTTTAAGGCCTGACGCCGTCAGAGTGTTCTGACAGAAATTCTTATGTTAAGTTTCCGGAAAATTTCTTGAAAAACCTATACCTTACTTCCTGGAAATCCTGCAAAATATCCATTATGACTCGATACAAGCATTTGACTCAAAAAAATACTAATATGTATGCTAATTTAATATTGTTATGATTCATGTTCAATTTTGTTCTTGTAAACATATTTGGATCTCCCTTACACTTAGCTTTTGCGAAATACCTTTATATGTAGTTAAGACGAAGTTAAAAACAAAATAAAGCATTTTCACAATGTTATTTGAAACATGAATCATAAACAATAAAAATAAGACACACATACGGAAGCAAATAAAACAAACAAACAAACAATCAAACAGATAAAGCTTGGGTTGCCTCCCAAGAAGTGCTTTTCTTTATTAACGAGTCTTGTAGCTAGACTCAAAATCATGGTCACCTAGTGTCACTAATGCTCACGTACCCAAGTGTGAGCCACCTAATTGTTGCATCATCTCTCTTATAGTCATCACTTAGCTCTAAACATCCGCGATAATACCTTTTATTCTTTTCATGGGGATATTTGAGCCCTTTTCTTATATCCCTCTCACTCAACATATCGCAAGGGGGAAGCCTATTGCATCCCTCAATAGAAAAAATCTTAAATCTAGGGTGTGCACGGGGCATCTGATAAACACAACTTGGGTTAAGTTACTATCAACAAATTCTCCTAGATTCTCCATAACCATAAAGTCAACTAGATAAACAAAGCTTCCAACAAACACATGCAATGTCTTAGTTCTAGCAACAATATTATCTCCTTGGTATTCTAACTCATTTACCATGATTCTATTATATTCAGTACGTGAGATTATGTTCATAGGCAAAGACGAGTTGAGGTAAGCATCAAAGCTCCTAAATCCAATCTTACAAGGGAATTGCATATTAAACAAACTATCTTTCTCAATCTTTGTCCTAGGATAAACATGAGAGGATCAGCTTTCTCTCTTCCCTTAATATCGTCTATCACTTCCCCATCACGTAGGTCCTCATCGGAATCCGAAGAGTAAAAAAAGGGGCCATTTTCATGGTTGGTATCTTGGTCGGATTCATCCATATCAGAATTGGTATTAAAGTGATGATTGGGTGACAGATTTGGTGGATTTTCGTTTTCAGCAATAGGGGGAAGATTGGGTAGCTTGAAATTCCTACGACGGAAAACACGAATAACAGGGATCAAACGATCAATGTTACTCATGAAGAAGAAACTACGAACAAAAGCACAAAGAATAAGATAGACTAAAGAAAACCTAGAAAAATAAAATAAAAATCTCACTAGAAAGGATTCTAGTGAGTAGACCGAATGAAAATAAAATTCAACCTAAACAATAACTATTCCCTGGCAGCGGCGCCAAAAACTTGATGCGTGGGTTGCAGTCTACACAAAAGGTTTTACCTCTCAAGGGATCTCAAGAGGCTTGCAATCCCCACCAGGCAGTGTACCTGACCGATGTAGTATAGTGAAGTGGCAAGTACCAGGGGATTGATCGTTCTCCACAGGGAATAGTGTTCGTTAGGACTGAAAACTACTCAAACTAGGTCTAAAGGTGAGGGATGATTATTTTTGTGTTTTTATATTTTATGAAAGCAAGTAAAATCTCGGTTTTGAAGGATGGGCGGAATTAGTTGCTAGCCAACTAACCCAGATTACTACTAATGCAATAAAAATAAAATAACAAGAAAATAAAATGGCATGTAACTTATATGGTGAGAAGTGTGTTTACTTAGATTTCATTACTCCCTAGTTATCTTTTATCGGTTGATTAGTATGTTACAATTGTGTGGATGACGGGTTGTATTCCTTAATACCAGTCGTGGGGCTGTGTACGTCCTTCCCCAACTCTATAAAATCCTACTTCACCCTATGGCGACACGTTTAGTATCCAAACCAAATGATCACTAGAATTCACTTATGCATTAAAGACAACCAATTAATCGTAGTACACATCCGATTCATGCTTCCTAAGATGTTCAAGCTTGTTACCAATTAGGAGGTTAGCCAGTTTTCTTAAGCCTAACATTGATTTCACCCACCCAACACAATCAATAACACACCATCAACCAATAATTAACAACTAGGTTTCACTACATCTAAGCAAAGACAAGATAAATCTAGCCTACCTTGTTAAAGTGAAGACAAGTAAAGGAATAAATCACACAACACATAGACATATTGTATGAATTAAAAGAAAACTTATCTTCAATTGAACATGGATGATAAAAGAGTGAAGAACCCTTGGAAAATGCACAAAACTCGTACTAGGGTTTCTCCTCTAAAAGTCACACACTAAAATTACACACAATGAATGAAAATTGCAAAACTATATATAGATTTTACACCTTGACGGCATCACCTTCGGGTCGTGATGCCGTCATCTCGCCGACACTAGGGTTCCTTGATGGCCTAGATCTACTTTTGACGTTGTCATGTAGAAAAATCCATTGGAGCGTCACTTGATAACTTTTCAACGTGACCACCTAGGCATCACAAAGGGTGACGCCGTCACCTTATATTCTTCAAAAGTTCTCTGGCCTGTCATGTGTAATCTTCAAATCCACGTCTTTGTCAACACGTAACGATGTCACTAGTGAAGCTTGACGCTGTCTGGTACTGTTCCCAGCATGATTTTGAGACTTTGTCGTTTTCTTCACTTTTATACTCCAAAAACGTCCAAAAGGCTCCCTTTTGCAGAATTCCTCTCCAAAGTACCTAAAATGACAAAAGGAACGATTTGAGGCAATATTTGATCAAATAAATATGATTTAGGGCTTAAATGACCCCTTAAAAGCGTAACAATTTTTGGCTCATCAAATACCATTACACTTGGGATTTGCTTGTCGTCAAGCAAATGGGCTTTTATTCTAATCAATATACAAGCTAGGGGTCATTTAATGCTAACATAAAATAATTACAACAAATAATCATTCCACTTCAATCAAAATAAGCACGGAGATTATACACTAGCACCTCACAAATAGTGTTTGGATACTCACATCTCTCGGGTGTTAATAGAAATATATAACATAAATGGAAATGGAAAATATCATTCACTACCTGTCATTGTACGTCGATTACAATAGGCTTGAGAAAGGATCGAAAACCTTCTCCACTAGGCGTAAGCACCTAGGATAACTATCAAATAGGGCTTTACAACAGGTTATAACGTGAGGTGTAGGGTATGGAAAACACGGTTTTGTTGGATAAAGGATAATTTTACTGGTGGCAAGTCAACTGTCTTGGTCAATTACATGTACAATGAGGTGTTGCTAAGCCAAGACTAGACTCAACTTATACTAATTATAAACTAACTACACAAAACAAACAAACATAAATAAAAGTTAGAGGTGGATGGTAGTCCGTATGTTTTCCACTTTTCTTTTTCTCATTTTTTTTTTCGTTTTTCTTGTTTATTTTTTTGATTTTTTTTATATACATTCTTACCCTACCATCCAAAATAATACATCATAGGGGCCTCGGTTCTCCCCTTACACTTGAACTTTTACATACTTTAGAATTAACTATAACAATGACTCGAATTAAGATAATCGAAACACTTGGAGTACTTTTTAAAATATTTTGCACATATATGGGGGTATTAATTGATGTTCTTCCCCATTACTCCATAACACTAGTACTTTTACCCATGAGTCTCAATCGTTCCAAAACAATATATACAAGAAATGACTCGACTTAGCAACCATGTAATTGACTAGACAATTAACTAAAGGTTTAAACATATGTTGTAACAATAATGCACTTAAAGATGAGTGCATACAAGGTAGGCTAAGGCGATTTGGGTGTACATTTGGGGGTGGATTGTAAACAAATTCTTCCTTTAAGTAAGATGCTTAAAGTCAGAAACGAAAAAGATAGGCTCTGAAGGGTGTACTAGGGGTATCGTGTACCAAAAATGGGTACATCGCAAAGGTGTGGGAGAATTACTTTACCGATGTAGCCAACATAATTATAACACAGGTGTAAAACATGNTGCATACAAGGTAGGCTAAGGCGATTTGGGTGTACATTTGGGGGTGGATTGTAAACAAATTCTTCCTTTAAGTAAGATGCTTAAAGTCAGAAACGAAAAAGATAGGCTCTGAAGGGTGTACTAGGGGTATCGTGTACCAAAAATGGGTACATCGCAAAGGTGTGGGAGAATTACTTTACCGATGTAGCCAACATAATTATAACACAGGTGTAAAACATGGGTTATCCTAATGCTTCTTATCATGTAGTAAATCCTAATTACACGAATGTAGTCTCACTTGTGGACTTGGAATGGTCACTAATGCAAGTTCTAGAATCTAAGTACTACTGGTACACTCATAAGCATTAAAGATAAATGCTTCTTTCCTAACAATTCTAGGGGCGAACCTCACATATTTGGGTGGAAAATTTTTGAGTGGTACGGTTTTTGTGCTAGTCATACAATCTCCTATCCACGAGAAGCTTATTAAGACTAAAGTTTCACTCCTATATGTTGTAAAAAAAATTTAAATTTGGCGCTAAAATTGCCCTAACAAGTATTCCTTTTAGTTTTATTACACACTTACTATTGAACAACAAAAAAATCAAGTGTAATTGCATTCTCTAAAGTGTCATCATTTACCCCCCCCCCCTTACACTAAAATTGAACATTGTCGTCCCCAATGTTCTAATAGAAAGATGTAAAAAGTAAGAAGGTAAAAGAATGAAAACAAATACTCCCCTGATTCGTTCGGTGTGGATAATGTGATAACATGGTTAGATCTTCTTCCTAGAAAATGAACGTTCAAAGCTTCCCTTCCAGAATATAANGTCGTCCCCAATGTTCTAATAGAAAGATGTAAAAAGTAAGAAGGTAAAAGAATGAAAACAAATACTCCCCTGATTCGTTCGGTGTGGATAATGTGATAACATGGTTAGATCTTCTTCCTAGAAAATGAACGTTCAAAGCTTCCCTTCCAGAATATAAATCATTCTCTTGTCCAAAATAACCTGTTAAACCTGAGAAAACAAACAAGAAACCTTGCATACATCGGCGGTAAAATCTACATATAATAAAAATATTATAAAGCAAATAAGATATAATGCTTGTGGAATGAATATTTGCAGATTCCTGGAGTTTATAAGTTAAGACTTAATCAAAAATTATGGTTCCGGAAGAAAAACAAAACTTGTAAAAATTATTTTCCAGAATTTTACACCTGACGTCGTCAGGTTTAAGGCCTGACGCCATCAGAGTGTTCTGACAGAAATTCTTATGTTAAGTTTCCGGAAAATTTCTTGAAAAACCTATACCTTACTTCCTGGAAATCCTGCAAAATATCCATTATGACTCGATACAAGCATTTGACTCAAACAAATACGAATATGTATGCTAATTTAATATTGTTATGATTCATGTTCAATTTTGTTCTTGTAAACATATTTGGATCTCCCTTACACTTAGCTTTAGTGAAATACCTTTATATGTAGTTAAGACGAAGTTAAAAACAAAATAAAGCATTTACCAAATTTTATTTGAAACATGAATCATAAACAATAAAAATAAGACACACATACGGAAGCAAATAAAACAAACAATCAAACAAATAAAGCTTGGGTTGCCTCCCAAGAAGCGCTTTTCTTTATTAACGAGTCTTGTAGTTAGACTCAAAGTCATGGTCACCTAGTGTCACTAATGCTCACGTACCCAAGTGTGAGCCACCTAATTGTTGCATCATCTCTCTTATAGTCACCACTTAGCTCTAAACATCCGCGATAATACCTTTTATTCTTTTCATGGGGATATATGAACCCTTTTCTAATATCCCTCTCACTCAACATATCGCAAGGGGGAAGCCTATTGCATCCCTCAATAGAAAAAATCTTATATCTAGGGTGTGCACGGGGAATCTGATAAACAAAATCCTCGTTCCAGTCTGAAAATGTAATGAACCCTTCCATGAGTTTTTCGTCTGATTTGGTTAACCTTTTGAAGGGCTTTCCAAACACAAATTGGGTTAAGTTACTATCAACAAATTCTCCTAGATTCTCCATAACCATAAAGTCAACTAGATAAACAAAGCTTCCAACTAACACATGCAATGTCTTAGTTCTAGCAACAATATCATCTCCTTGGTATTCTAACTCATTTACCATGATTCTATTATATTCAGTGCGTGAGATTATGTTCATAGGCAAAGACGAGTTGAGGTAAGCATCAAAGCTCCTAAATCCAATCTTACAAGGGAATTGCATATTAAACAAACTATCTTTCTCAATCTTTGTCCAAGGATAAACATACTTGAGAGGATCAGCTTTCTCTCTTCCCTTAATATCGTCTATCACTTCCCCATCACGTAGGTCCTCATCGGAATCCGAAGAGTAATAAAAGGGGCCATTTTCATGGTTGGTATCTTGGTCGGTTCATCCATATCAGAATTGTTCTTAAAGTGATGATTGGGTGACAGATTTGGTGGATTCTCATTTTCAGCAATAGGGGGAAGATAGGGTAGCTGGAAATTCCTACGACGGAAAACACGAATAACATGGATCAAACGATCAATGTTACTCATGAAGAAGAAACTACGAACAAAAGCACAAAGAATAAGATAGACTAAAGAAAACCTAGAATAATAAAATAAAAATCTCACTAGAAAGGATTCTAGTGAGTACAACTAATGAGAATAAATTTCAACCTAAACAATAACTATTCCCTGGCAGCGGCGCCAAAAAATTGATGCGTGGGTTGTAGTCTACGCAAAAGGTTTTACCTCTCAAGGGATCTCAAGAGGCTTGCAATCCCCACCAGGCAGTGTACCTGACCGATGTAGTATAGTGAAGTGACAAGTACCGGAGGATTGATCGTTCTCCACAGGGAATAGTGTTCGTTAGGACTGAAAACTACTTAAACTAGGTCTAAAGGTGAGGGATGATTATTTTTGTGTTTTTATATTTTATGAAAGCATGTAACATCTCGGTTTTGAAGGATGGGCGGAATTAGTTGCTAGCCAACTAACCCAAATTACTACTAATGCAATAAATATAAAATAACAAGAAAATAAAATGGCGTGTAACTTATATGGTGAGAAGTGTGTTTACTTAGATTTCATTACTCCCTAGTTATCTTTTATCGGTTGCTTAGTATGTTACAATTGTGTGGATGCCGGGTTGTATTCCATAATACCAGTCATGGGGTTGTGTACGTCCTCCCCCAACTCTATAAGATCCTACTTCACCCTATGGCGACACGTTTAGTATCCAAACCAAATAATCACTAGAATTCATTTATGCATTAAATACAACCAATTAATCGTAGTACATATCCGATTCATGCTTCCTAAGACGTTCAAGCTTGTTACCAATTAGGAGGTTAGCCAGTTTTCTTAAGCCTAACATTGATTTCACCCACCCAACACAATCAATAACACACCATCAACCAATAATTAACAACTAGGTTTCACTACATCTAAGCAAACACAAGATAAATCTAGCCTAGCATGTTAAAGTGAAGACAAGTAAAGGAATAAATCACACAACACATAGACATATTGTATGAATTAAAAGAAAACTTATCTTGAATTGAACATGGATGATAAAAAGGTTAAGAACCATTGGAAAATGCACAAAACTCGTACTAGGGTTTCTCTTCTAAAAGTCACACACTAAAGTTACACACAATGAATGAAAATTGCAAAACTATATATAGATTTTACACCTTGACGGCGTCTCCTTTGGGTCGTGACGCCGTCATCTCGCCAACACTAGGGTTCCTTGATGGCCTAGGTCTACTCTTGACGCCGTCTTGTAGAAAAATCCTCTTGAGCGTCACTTGATAACTTTTCAACGTGACCACCTAGGCGTCACAAAGGGTGACGCCATCACCTTATATTCTTCAAAAGTTCTCTGGCCCGTCATGTGTAATCTTCAAATCCACATCTTTGTCAACAAGTGACGGTGTCACTAGTGAAGCTTGACGCCGTCAGGTACTGTTCCCAGCATGATTTTGAGACTTTGTCGTTTTCTTCACTTTTATGCTCCATAAACGTCCAAAATGCTCCCTTTTGCAGAATTCCTCTCCAAAGTACCTAAAATGACAAAAGGAACGATTTGAGGAAATATTTGATCAAATAAATACGATTTAGGGCTTAAATGACCCCCTAAAAGCGTCACACGTTTCGCCTCATCAGCTATGGTAGTTTTTGATAATGGTTAGAGAGAAAAAGTGGGTTTTTTTGTGATATCGAATGTGTGTAGAGTGAGAGGTAGGGGGTGGGTTTGGTGGGGTAAGTTTAGGAGTTGGCAATTTTGGCCCCCCGTGTTTTTTATTATTAAAAATTGTTTTTTTGATCCAACGGTCCTGGTCCGTTGGTATGTGGCAGTTTCTTGGTATGCAAAATAAAACGCCTCTTGTTTATTAAGAGATTATGGGTTTTAATCGGATTTACATATTTGAATTTTAATAAATGATTGAGAAGTTTGAATCTGATTCAATTTTAATCTGAATAAGTAGTAAGACATCTGAATCTGACTCAAATAAATTTTTGTAAAAAGTCTGAATGTGATAAACTATCAGTTTTTACAATTTAAATATAAACGATTGTATTCACGCGATAAATAAACTCTATTAAATATAAAAAACAAATTTTCTAATAAAGTCAATTAAAAGTTAGAAATATCTTAAACAAAACATTTTAAAACGGATTAACTAAAACAGATTTAAATCAAGGATAGATGGAAAACAACTAAAAAAGGAATATTGAGCTCAAAATAGGAAATACGCTTTTTTTTTATGAAGGGTATAAATGCTAGCCTTGCATAGGTAGATTAATTAAGGACAGAGATATCTTTTTTTATAGTAAAAAATTTAACATCTATAATACTATAAGATTCAGTCCCTATATTACTATAAGATTCATTCCCTATATTCAATGTGTAGTATTGATGACACAGTTTGTAGAGTTAAAATCATGTTATCGAGTTGTTAATGCTTCGACCTGAGTAATTGCGAGATGCAAAGAGTTGCACATGAGTAATTGGCGAGCATGCAAAGGGTTTATGTGAATCGTTTATTCTTCCAAGTGATTAATTGCAGGTATACAAAGAGCCATGGAGTCACAACATTCACCTATGATTAATCACACGATCAATTTAATGTGGAGGTATTAAAGTGTGTGATATCACATTTTTGTTTTCACTACGTTTTTATTTTGAAATTAGGGTTTCGTCATAATTTAGGGGTTTTGTTAATTTCGTTTTTTTTATGATGATTTTTTGCAGGTGAAGTGATGGGAAGGTTAATTGATTTCAACCATGGACCCCGAAGTATGTTCTTATTGAATATTGTTTTGAGAAGAAACCCCAGGTTTTGTAAGATATTGTTTTGAATATTTTTTATGAATCTTAGTTTGTGGTTTGTTTGGTAGTAATAATTTTTTTTTTATTCGAATCTTTAGCATGGGTGCCTGGATTTGCACTTCGAAAGTGATTATTGCTATTTGCATAATTAGAATAGTGATATCAGTATTGTGATATGTTTTGTTGATCATTGCAGTGGTGTTGATGTATACACAGCTCTTGCTGGAGCAGCTGGAGGATTCTAAGGTCCACTCCACGGTTGAGCAAATGAGGTAGGCTATCGAGTCATAGGTCAAAACTGGTAGGTTCTTTGTTTCTTGAAATTGTACTGCACTTAGCTTTGAAAGTTGTGGTTTTCAAATAGGTTTTGTATGCTATTTCTTAAATATTTAAGATACCCTTCCATCACTGAAATATAAAGAGGTATATTGTTGATATATTAACTTATGTGCTCATTTGTTGCAGGCTTATTAGCATACGAAACACATAATAACACTAAAAGTAATTCCATTCTAAAGGTAAAACATATGTAACTCAAAAGTGACCCATCTTATTATGTCCTCAGAATATATGGGATGCTGGTGGTACTCTTCAGCAGTTTACCTGCTAATAAATTGTAATTTCAGGTATTTGGAGTTGCGGCATTTCAGAGTAGGAAAGTTGCAATACCTGGTAGTACCTCTCTCACATTAGCCTTCCTTATTGAATCTTGCTTGGCCGAGTAAGAACCTTCATCATCTTACAGTTTCATAACCAGTGGCCATGTGGATACAGGCTGAGTGAATTAACCGATACCATTTACAAACTGAGTGACTTTTCCAGAAGCATATTTGGATTTGCTTTGCAAAATTGCTTGACACTATAACTGATTTCTTTACAATTAGGCAGTCACATTCACACTCAAGTAAGCTTTAATATAATTAACCTTTCATTTATCCTTGGCATACATACTAATATTAAAATCTAATGAATTTTTTGTTTTAATTTTTTAAGAAGTTTTGTTGTTCTTTAGTATGGTTCGAATGTTTTGGTATGGGTTAGACTGACTCACAAAAATAAGTTCAGTGCCTGTCTTGAATTAGTATAAGGGTAAGAATTATATGAGTATTCGTTTTTAAGTATTTTGAATAAAGACCGTGTTAATGCTTCTGATATAATTAAAATGTCAAGATGGGTAGCATTGAAACGACAAACTAGCCAAGGTATATAGAGACTGGAATAAGTATTCAAAACCATTGAGACGTTACATGCTTATTTTAAGCAGATAAATAGTTTCCCAAACACCCCCTTAATTGACAAACTGTTAAAAATGGTACCACTTGATCAATTGTGTTACAACCTACGGGTTTTAAAATATCTTAATTCAATTTTTTTGAAGGACAATGGAAGATGAAATCAACCCCGGGAAACCACCTCCTCCTGTATTTATCTTCAATCGTGATATTTTGGCTCAATTTTATTCCACTTTTGTTGAGGGAGTGACCCCATTTCGGAAGTACTGTAATGTGGAAGACAGCCGAGAAGGCTAAAGACGGAAGTTAAGGGTTGTTAGAATGGGCCAAAGAGAAGGTGAAAAAAGGGTATGAAGCAACTAAGACGAAAGTAGGCACGTGTTTAGAGTCTACGAAAGAGGCGATGGGTAAGAAATACAATGCGGCTGCTGAATCGCACAAGCATAATTTTGTGGCGCTTTATTATATGATCGCTAGGATGAAGTGGCGTGGCTCTACCAACAGTAAGTTCTACATTCTCAACTTCTGCTTGTAGACGTTAGATTGATTCAGATTACAGATTTTTTTTTTTTTTTTTTTTTTTTTTAATTTTTTTTGGGGTAAAATTCAGATTACAGAATTGTAATAATCTGATTTGGATCCGCCAAACACTCAATTCCGATTGGTTCAGCGGGTAGGTTTAGGGGTTGGGTTCATGGGGTGGGTTCAGGAGGTGTGTTCACAACTGATATCTTTAACCACTAGAAAAGTGTAACCACATGACACTTAAATATTCAAATAATCATATAACTATTCAATATATCTATACATAAAAAAACTGTTTTGCAACTTGAATCAGTCGATCACTTTCACAATACCGCACACCGCCTTGGTCCAAATCCAAGTTTCATTTTATATAATTGATGAGATAATAAATAGGATAACATGCCTCACGAGGATCAAGATATGAAAATGTAAAATCTTGATGATAGAATCACCATGATCATGACTAACAACATGAACAACATTATCATGAATCAATGTTATAACAATAGCAAGCACAAGATACAAGCCATAGCCGCAGGGTTCGAACATTGTTGGGAAGGAGGAAATGAACTAAAGGTTGAAGAATGGGACTTTGAAGAACTAATGAGAGAAGCTTCTTCGTTTCCTTCGCTTGATTAAATCTTACAAAACATAGATTTTTACCTAAAATTTCTTTTGCCATATAATTCATTCCAACTAAACATTTTTTTAAAACCAAACTAAATATGGGCAGAAAAGGTGGCGAAGGTGGCGGCAAATGTGATGGTGGAGGTGGAAGCAAAGGAGGTGGTGGTGTTACAGAAGTTTGAGTTAATCTCAGTACCTTTATTGTAAGATCACCTCAATGTAGCTTGAGGTCATCTCAGTGGCTCGGTGTAAATATATAAAGTAATGTTATTTTAGATTATATAATTTGTGGTTAGTTGTTATCCCACACTATAAGGTTTTCTGTATAATGGAACAAGGATTTTACTTATAACAATGTAGGGTGAGGATGATGAGGCTTTAAGTGGTGTACCCGTAACTGCATCGTGCTATGATATTGAAGCACGGTTACTCATATTAGGAGATCAAATTGGAACACTAAGTTATCTACTATTAGGTTGTTAGAGTAGGTTACGTTTCAATTAGAGTTACATGGTTTGATGTATGATATGTTATGCCGCAGGTTAGAATTTTCAAGTTTAAGCCCGAGCCATATGCCACAGAGAGCAGGTTTCTCTCATCACAAGGTACTGAGAAATAATTTCCATGTTCATTACTTATATAAAAATAGAAACTGAGTGGGCATGATTACAAATAGTAACTGAAGCCTTCTCTTAATTTGGGAATATGTCTTAAACTTAATGTAACCATGGTTTTACATGAACTAAAGGGGTGTGGTGTCTTATCAGAGGATTAGTAACAATTTTGGTTCTGAAAACCGGATCTCAGGTAGGTGGTAAAATCGAGATTATGAAGGTTAAGTTATAGTTTTAGATACTGAAGATTATATTTTTGATACATTGACCATGTACAGGTCAACAAGCACATTACTAAAATGCATAAGAAACCGATGAAGAACTTGATTTTTAAGGAATTGGTGCCTACACTATGGCATAAATATGCAAGATAGTTTGGTCTATATTTTCAATATTCTACCGGTTTTTAAATATTATAGTATATTAAACGACGAGTACCTATCAACGATCCTCATACCCAGCTATCTCAGGTGTTTATCAACCATCTGTGTTCCCACCTAATTCAGTTGTTTATCCACCATCCCCGTACCCACCTCAGGCGGCCACTTATCCTCCACAGCCATATGGTACTCAAGCTCAAGGTAACTAATGGTATCATGGTTCATCATCTTTATATGATTTGTATATAAATGGGTCAATTTGGATTAAGCTGGAGTAAAGAGTTGACTAAAAAAGGAAACATGGATCAGGTTCTCACAACAACAACAACAACAACATACCCAATCCCGCTGAAGCAGGGTATGGGGGAGGTAGAATGTAGACAGATCCTACCCCTACCCCAGGATACACCCGGGAATAGAGAGACTGCTTCCAATGGATCAGGTTCTCAGATGATCCTAAAAGTGGGTCAAGTGGTATGCAAGACATGTAGCAGCATAGAAGGTTGGCAGTTTTCGAGCCCGTTAGGAGTGTCCGTGAATGTTAGTGAATGGCATGTGTTACCGGTAAGTAAAGAGTTGTCCTTTGAACTCTAAGCTTTTGGGTACAAGTATATGAGAATTTAATTTGACAAATGATTGTTTGTAATCTATTTAGCATCAACTTTTGAACTCTCATTAGTCGGTGCCAATATGCTCACAGCCATCATTTTGTGTTTGAATTGACAGAATAGAATTTATTTTATTTTATTATTATTTTTTTTTGGCTAACTCTTTAAATTTTGTCCACTGATGACCAACGTACTTCCATAATTCTTCACAGGTCAAAATGGGGCATATGTTCAGTTGTGTGATTAATGCAGTACTGGGAGAAGGTGGATTGTCCATTTCAGATTGTTCCAAAGCTAGCTGCCATGAGCAGGCAATGAGTTCACCAAAGAAGCTTGCGAAAGATCATCCAAGTGTTCTTAGCACTAAAAACAATGTTGCAAGCTTGCGAAAGATCATGAAGCATGTTCGTAATTTATGTAACTTATATTAAAAAAAAAATATATATGTGTTTAATGAAATGAATGCAATTTGATGTCATTTTTTATTTTACATAAATATATATACTTGGAGGCTTGATATATATTATAATCATATTTGGGCAAGTTATTATGAAATTAACGGCTATTAAGAATTACTTACTACAAGGTTAGAAAAACCTACTACTTGATATCCACTTCCTTTGTATATAGAGATTCATGGAAAATATATTGCAAAATACGTTATGATTGTTTGATAGATGCTACATATGTATCAGCTTCTATAAATACATACAATAATGTACATGCGTACTATCATTGACTTATACTTGCGTATGTTATCTATGTATACCAAGGTGGTTTAGCAAGATTAAAAAAAAGTAAATAAATAAATAAATAAAATAAAAAATAAAAATAAAAAGCCAAGATTCTATTATGAAAGACTAAGCAAGACCCGGGTATATGGAACTATGGAAGACCATCATTTAGGCATTTCATGAGCCAAAAACAAAAGTAAAATTTGTTTTCTTTAATCCCTCTAAACTGCTATACACAACTGACGAAAAATCATCAAATTTGGGTTTATTTTCAGCAACTCCTGAAGGATTTGCTTAAAGATCTGTGCATCTACAACAACAAAGGACCGAAACCAAGGAACTTACAAGCTCAAACCGGAATACAAGAAATCGACAGAGGGACAAGAAGCGTCATCAAAATAGCTAATGTACACCCATTTTTAAATAATGTATAATTAAAATAAAATTTGAAAATAAAAACAACTACAATAACTAATAAACTGTAAATTAATCAAAAAAGTTAGATTTACAAAAACATAAACAAATTCATGCGAAATGCTAAGTTATAAACTAATCCAAAAATATAGATTTGCATAAACATAAACAAATTCATGTGAAATACCTTGAGAGCAAGCCTGTGCGTAGCATTGATCGGTTAATTAATAGGCCAAAAGAAACAAAGCCATTTTTTTATTGCATAAAGCACATCAAAACTTAATAACCAAAAACCCATTTATAAAATACAATATGACAAAACCAAAACAACAACAAACATTTTTAAATTTTTATACAACAAAGTAAAAACGTTTTATACAACATACTAAAGTACTAAACAAAAATTAAGTATACACTAGCTAATACACAGAATTAATACACAGTTAACAATTAGATTAAAAGCCCGTGCGTAGCACGAGTTCTGCATGCCTCGTTAAGATTATAATTAAAGTTATAGAAGAGATCATTTACGAATCAATTTTTTTTAATAATCCAGAGATGCATCTCAAACATTCATTTTTTCGGTTGAGAAAAAAGAAAGGAGAATAACTAATATTTAAATTAAAAATTACACTAATCTTTTTATTATTTAAGTATTTTATAAATCGTACAAAATAAATTATACCGCCATGACGAGCATTTAATAATCTTTCTATATAGAGACGCTTTGATATACTTTCGACAAACTTTTTTTTGTCTTATTTTTTACGATTTTCTTTCGGTGCTGAAATCGCATGACATATCACATGTGATTTAACACTAATATGGTAGTTCGAACAGTAAACAACCGTGTTAAAATGGGCATAAGTATTTTTTTATAAATTAAAAAACTTTCCTTTCCTTTTTTTTTTCAATGAAAAACGCACATTCATTGCTTTTCAACCATATATTACATACTGTATTTGAGTTGTAAATTATAGCAGTTCATTTATGAAACTTTTGTAATCACACATGATGTGGTAAATATCACATGTGATTAACATCATGCGCTGGTAAAAATCACATGTGATTTTATGTGTTTTATTTAACTTTGACGAATTAATTAATCTACAATTTAAAATATAATATGCCATGTACGGTTGGTAAACTATGAATGTTTTTCAAGAAGAAAACGCTGAATTGTAGAAAAAACTATGTTCATTTTATTACATGTTTAGATATTCGAATATTCAAATTAGTGTTTAATCACATATTATTTATTATTCAAGTTTGAACCACGAAAAAAGAAAAAGACAAAAAGACCAAAAAGACGTGAAAAAACGAAGAAAAACAAGAAAAGGGTTTTACGAAATATTTCGTTCGCTTAATGATTAACAGTTTAAGAGGTATTATTTATTTATTTTAAAAGATGAAAGTGAGTTTGTCGTCTAATATAAAAAATGAGTTGTTAGAATTAATTTTTTGATACTCATGAAAACTTTTGGTACGTAAATGATTTTAAAATGTTAAGATAAAACAATCCTTTTTTGACAACCAAACATAAGTAAACAGTGGTTAAACCATATTTATTAAATACAAACTTTTATTTATATTACAAATTATATTTATTACACATTAGTTAAACTTATAAATAATTACTACAATTAAATCCCGATTTCTTATTAAATAAATTCAAACTTTTATTTTATAGTTACTTTAAACCTTGCTCTAAAAAGACACGTTATTTTCCATAAACGAGACGATTTATTTATGGAAACACAAGCACACGGCTAAATGTGTATGGGTTGAAAAAGTTTAGAAATTGTTTGTTCAAATTTAGAAACTATGATAAATCTTTTACAAAAAATTTATATTAATACATCAATAAATTTTAAACCTTTTAATTTTATAAACCTACGTTCACTGTAGTATAAACATTTGCAACTTTATAAAATGACTTTTTTTTTAATAAATGTATTAAATATATTGAATTCATAAAGAGGTTTAAGAATTAGGAATTCTTTATGCCACATAGACATGAAATGAATATATCCGCTATGGTTGAAATAAATATAAACCTTTTCATCTTTAGACTTTTTCATATACCCACTATAGTGAATGCCCTAATAAAGTATATAAGCCTCCTTGCCATTGGTTGCGCCAAAATCATTAATCTTATAACTCACATTTTTTAGGTACATGTTATGCGTTGTTCTTTTGTTTACGTACCTCGATAACCAGTGAGATTTGCAAAGGGGGCGGAGCCAGAATTCTAAGTTCAGAGGGACATAACTTAATGTAAAAATTATAGCAATATATATCACACAAAAAACAAAAAATTTTAACCTATCATACTCTAACACCTTAATATCAATGTTAGTTAAGTTATTCGTTTTTCAATTTTTAACAAAATATCGATATGAATAAGGGGGCTAACTGCAGAAACTATTAAAAATATAACTTATGTGCTCAATAATTACTTAACAAAGTGTGTTGATTAGGGGTGGCTCAACACGCGCTAGCCACCTTACTAGTTCCCCCTGGTCGTTTGATATTGATGTTTTTAAGATCCTGCTTTTCTTATATTCGCTGTTTTTATTATGTTTTATTGCAGTCCAAAACTTCAAAGTTGGTACATAATGACGACTACTTTAATCGTTAATGGTAAAGTAGTTGATAATGTCCATCGCGGAAGAGACATTGGAATTCTTGGCCGTTTATCATACTTTATGGTTCATGGCTGATTACAGTTGTACCTTGTTTTGATTTTCTTGACGCCTTTATAGTTCTTGGTGGTATTTTAGCTGTCCACATATTGGTGTTCCTCTTTACAGTATGGTCCGTTGATTTTAAATGTTTAGTTCAGAATTCGAAGGTTAGTTGTTGTGCTGTTAGGATCATAGTTTTCAACTATTCAGTCAAGTCTCGGTCATTTCAGTCAATGTAATAGGTTGCTAGAATTATCATAATTAGCTACGTTATTTAGTTACTCGTATGGTTTATGTTTAAGTCTAATAAGATGTCCAATGGGCCTAAAAGCCCACGAATTAGTAAGATAGGAAGGAAGGGAGTGTTGCCCTATCCCTCTCCTATAAATAGGACATCATGTATCTCTTTACAAATGTTGGTTAACTTCATATCTTAAGAAAACTCTTGCTCTTTCATCTTTCATATTGTTATTAATCAACCAAGTCTAATTCTCATCTCATTTCTCTCATAAGATTACTTGTGTTTACTAATATGGTGACCTAACAAGTGGTATCAATCGCTAGAAGAAGGTGTAGTTTTATTTTTTTGTGTTATACGAACCATAAACAAGTTTTTAATATCGTTGAAATCAAAAAGTTTGCAACTTTCTTGCTTTTTTTGTTTTTATCACATATTTGTTACCAAACTTGTGTTAGAAACAAAAACAAACAACAAAGTTTCAAAATTTTATGTTTTCTTTTTGATTCGTAAATTTGTACTTTTTATCGAAAATCTTCAAATTTTTGTTAAAAAGTTCAAGTTTGCAACTTTCATTAAGATTTCATCATTTTAATGCTAGTTGTACAAGAATCTTGGGTTAAAAACTCGTTTTAGGCTTGCTTTTTCACAAAAGAAAAATCTGCGTTTTGGGCTTCTTATCGAGAACTTTAAAACCCCATTTTATCGAGAAACCTTAAACCCTCTTTTATCGAGAACCTTCGATATTACTACTTAAGTGTTTTTGTTGCTTGCTCAGTGCTTTTCTCTCTTGTATAAGAAAGAAAACACTTTGACACATTGGATAGTTTCGTTATTGTATAATCTCGAAACTTTG
>LBNU01009663.1:0-22674 GCA_014162995.1 Artemisia annua
AGCAAAAATCAGATTCGATTCATGCGGTACGATGAGATTCCAAAGTTTTGTGATGTCACACTTCAAAGAGTTCGTGATAGGTTAGCTGAAAGGTTGGAGGATGAAAAGAAAAGGCTGAAAGAGGGACAGGTAACCAGGTGGAAAGCTAATGGATGCAGAATGATCAGAAACTTTGTCCATACAATTGAAGAAAGGCTATATCGTCGACAACAGATCAGACGGTTGGAAAGCTACATTGGGGTTCGACCATCATTTCCAGTCTCGACATTCCGACGACCTGATCCAAAGTTCACAGTCTTCGATGCTTAGCTAAGTTCCCATTCTTCTGGTACAACATTTCAGTATATTTCTAATATTGTTTGATTTGTAACAACTACGGCTTGTGCACACATAACAGTATACAACCCGCACCTTGTAAAGAAAGGACCCTGTGGTACGCATCATTGCTACAATCCTAATATAAGGAGCGAACGCTTCTTACTCTTGAGTAGAATTAATCAAACCTTTCAGTATTTTCAAAATTCTGCTCAAAAGACAAGTACTAAACCTCAATAAGGATTCACTTGTTGAGGGGGAGTACTTGACTTCTAAACATCATTCTTAAATCTTAAAGTATTGATTGATTTCTCCCCATAAGACTCAAAAAGGCATATTTTAATCAACACCGTTTACAAAAACAACATTTGATATGCTATTTTGAGGGGGAGAAGAAGAAAGTGATTAAAATATGATGTACAATGTTCTATCTTGTGAGAGCTCGACTCAGAATTGACCCACGAATTGACGAAACAACAAATGTCGGTATTCGAAAGGATTTATCCAAGTAGATAGTACCGTTTCGAGAAACTCTTTCTAGACGTTTACTTTGACGGGTCTTTCTAGACGTTTACTTTGACGGGTCTAACTTCCTTTTAGGAATGTTAACAACATCAAGTTAGTTATTAGGGCTAGTTATCATCTAAAAGCTGATAATGCATCCCTTTAACTAAGCAACGTAAACGTGTCCCTCGGGTATATGTCTATTAAGAGTGGATCAATTCAAAAGTGCCGACTCTTCCCGCATGTGCAAATTTCTAAAAAATTCATGAGCACATGTGCAGGGGGAGTATTTCATAAGAAATCCAAAAAACCTCAAAGTGTTAACAAACAGTTTTATACTCATAAACACTTTGAGAGATTTTTTCAGTGACTTGGTTTAAAGGAGTTACAAGGTGACTAAGGATAGGAAAAACCGTCCTATGATCCGCCTAAACCGGAGGGATCTACCCAAGGACATCACCAATAGCTAGATTATAGAAGTCCTTAGGTATGATATGATAAAAGGAGAAAAGAATGAAAGGAGAAAGAAGGGGTTGAAGAATTAAAAAGAAACGAATGAAAAGGGTGAAAAGAAATAGCCCTCCATTTTATCAACCATAGGTCAGACACCGAGTTCAATTCATATGCTACTGGTCGTTGCTAAGGCGACACCGGTATTGAAGACTAAAAGACGTCATGGACCCAGTGACGCAATGCACCTAAACCTTCTTAGCCACTCAGGCATCTCTCAAAAGATGTTTGTTTCATTCTCATAGGGAACCCACGTAATCTATCGATCTCTTAGAGATGGTTGATATTGAAACAGGAGGCCCTCTGCTCCATGCCTCCGCATAAGAAACCAAATGTGCACTAATTGAGTCTAGAGCCACGAGATAACATAACAGATCTCTTAGGAACACACAATACTTCCACACTAAGTGTCTCACATCATTGGACACTAAGTGTAAATTATCGAGTCCTTCGCAGATCTTAGCAATCTGCCTTGAACGTTTATGAGGGATTTACTTATGTATTTCTCGAATGATTGAACGGAAATCTTGCCAGGGTCAATATCAAACAGCCCTGACAGCAGGTCACTTCGGTGATTCCTTGTGGATTATGCTTAGTGTGTTCGATGGTTTCAAATGGTCTACAGTCGTGGGGTGATCTCCAGCGACTCACCTAATCGTGGGTGTACTTATGTATGTCTGTGTTAGCCCTCTAGGGGGTATCCGATTAGGAACGGCCTTGGTAAGGATTAGAAGGAGTCTTCACACTATGCTGTCGACGAATTCTAACTCCGAACCTATAAGTACCGGATGTTTTATTTCTAACTGTTTCATTTCAGGTACAACAACCATCCCGAACACCGGCTTCCACATGCTCATACTTACATCTCAACAAAATGAAAGCTCTCATGAAAGATCGAAGCAACATGAATGCCAAAGGTAGATTCCATGCCAAAAGAATCTACAAAGTGATAAAGACAAACGATCTCAAGCAACACACCTTCTAAAGAAGGATTCTACGTCAACACAAAGAATCTTCACATATGATAAGAGAGCTCCTCACTTATGAAAGTCTTCAACGTCAAAGATGTATGAGCATGTCAGAATGATGCAGATCCACTGGAGTCTAAGAGAGTGACGAATGGCAGATTACTACATCAGATGATCACTATTCCATCAAGCAAAGACAAAGAACAAAGAACGATGAATCAATTCAACACAATCATTTTGAAGACGTCTAAAGCTATGAATGCCACAACAAAAGTCCAAAAGACAAAGACGTCAAGCAACCTCAAATGACCGTGACTAACATCACTTCTTCAACAACCGATCCTTAGGGGGAGATTGTTAGAACCTAAGTTTTCAACGTTTAAGTCAAGTCTCGGTTATTTCATCATTTGTAATAGGTTGCTAGTTTACCTATGTTATTTAAGAGAGTCATGTTAACATGATAAGAGTCCAAACGTGTCCAATGGGCCTAAAGCCCATACGAATTAGAGAAGGGAAGAGTAGGGAGTGTTGCCCTAGCTCTTCACCTATATATAGGACCTCATGTATTCATTCTCTCTTGTTGGTTATTTCAATAATATAAAGAAACTCTTGCACTTTTATTCTTCTCATTTGATCTAATCAACCAAACTCTATTTCTTATCTTATTTCTACCAAATCTATACTTGTGTTTACAAAATGGTGACCTAACAGGTATCGTATATTTTTGCTGCTGCTGCTGTGATGAAGTTGCTTGGCGACAAAGCTACTGCTGTCAACTTTGGATTGAAGAAACGTATTGGATCTACATGTGTTTCGAGATCATAATGATGTGTTTCATTAAAGCTGCTGAATGGATGGTTTATGAAGCTCGACAAGTAAGTTTCTACTGCTGTGCATCAAGAAAATATTGTTATTCTGTTTGGTTGCTGCTGTATCGATTTGTGCAATTGGAAGAGGCAAAGTACTGCTATTGCAAAGTACTGCTCCAAAGTACTGCTATGTCCAAAGTACTGCGTATATTTTTAAAGTGCTGCTGCGTGTCTCATTGAAAGTACAGCTCGTTATATCAAAGTACTGCTCTCATAACTTAGTACTGCTGCGTTTACATTAGACTTTATGGACATGTGTTATGAAGAGTAAGGGGAAGTCAAGATGAGTTTGATTGGTTTTGGATTACACACACAGAATGGTTATTAGTTTTACATACACAAGATGGTTCGTTGGTTTATAAAGGTTTTTAAAAGGTTCGTATTTGGTTCTTATTTGATTAATTGATTATGAAGAAGGTTGAATATCATTTATTTGATGTTTTAGTTGAGTATCACAGGAAACGTGTTCTTATCCTACCTTATAGCAAGTGGTAACTTGTTTGTGCGTTAAAGATGTGATAAAGATTTGATGAATCTAGCAATGTGTGATTTTTCTTATGATGCTCTATGCACACATTTGCTATCACTTGAAGGAGTTATGTTATTGTGCTCAGTGTCTCATATAGTTGAGGATTTGTCAAGAGATTGCGGTCTACTTATACTATTAGTGCTCTGGTATGAGTTTGGAGTCATGTGGTTAGTATAAGACATAAGACACAAGTCTAGGTTATTCTACTTCTTCATTAAGTTTGTTATATTTGGTTTTCTTCGTCAGTAATCATTACAAGGAGCCTATAGAATTGAAGATTCAAGATATGGTAAACATATTGGTTTCATGGGAAGCTTATTGATTAAATGTTCAACCATCTACATACACCAATTTTGTCATGTAGCAAAATAATGCACTCTGATTGGTCCAATTCAATTACTCAACATTCCTTTTCCACTTTTTGAAATTCTCTTATTATATAAGAGACGGGATAGAGCCCACGCCTAAATACAGGCTTGAGGTACATTAGATTTAGGGTTTGTTTTATTTTGCTTGTTATTAAAGATATTTGTCTGTCATATATAGACATACAATCTCAATTTATGTAATAATATAACTCTTTCGCTATTAGCTTTAGGTTCAAACCACCATAAAAAAATTGCTAACTTCCGATAATCGGATACTTGCAAGTGATCCAGAGAGATCCCAATTTATAGTTTACATCTACTTTATCATTTTTAATATAATTAGCCTTTTCTCTTTATCCGATTCATAAACCCTAGCTTACGAACCCTAATCGTTATATCAGACCACATATTATGTTGATTACCCAACATAATCATAATCTTTGTTTTATGGCCGAAAATCATTGTAGTTTTTGAAATTGTTGTTTGCAAAATTAATTCTCCTTTCTAAAAGAATATTTTGTATCTGAAAGTGAGATATGAATTCGGGCTTTTGCATGGGTGCATCAGCATTGTTCTGGATATAAGCTATAACTGAAATGAAACTTGCAATTCTAAACATGAGCATATCAATATAATATGCTATAATGTTATGACTTTTTGTTGTATTGCTACTTATACATGGCATAATATAATTCTGGTTTTGAAATCATAAACATGACATAATGTCTGAGCACGTGCTTCTGACTAGACGATACTTAGTCATCCTGCTATAAGTGAGAACTTTCCTAACTGACGAGTACTCTTCTTGGGGTTCTAACTTGTTATCGTGCTTTTATAAGCATCGATCATCCAAAAGTGATGCTTATGTTGGAGTTCTACATCGTGCACTTCTTAGGCACGCTACATGACTATTTGTGCATTTCTTAGGCACCCGTGACTTGACAAATGATGCTTCTTGTGAGCATCCTATACGTGACATGTTTTCGGCTATATCCTAATCTATTCATAATTAAAAACACCCCTGGTGAAACTATGAATCTCATCTAAGTCTACATTTGATACTAACTATTGCTGCTAATATAACCTTATATGAAATGCACATGTTGTAGTTTTGAGTAGATACACCATATCCCCCTCTAAGTTACGACGTATTCTATGATACACCATATTGCCGTCCTATATTAACCGTATTCCATGAATACGCCGTATCCCGTATATGGGTTATGCCTTATCCATGGATATACTATATCCGTGCCATATCCTAACTGTATGTCGTGATATGTCGTGTAGAACCGTGGGGAGGGGGTGGTTAATGCGGTCTTTTTGGTTTTTGGATATCGCTTATGATTTTAAGCGTCGAGAATGTATATTTATCAACATTGTGGAGGCTTTGGTCATTATTAAACCAACACGCTGATCCACATATACGTTGTATCCTTATCAGGGATACGCCGTATCAATGCTGATATGCGTCTGCACTATTTTTTGTATCTTTTTTGTACCTAGCCAAAATACCATATGGGACATTACCTGAACTCTACCACTGTAATATGACCTACACATGGTCTATTACGTCTACTAAAACATGAACTAAACTAATTCTTGCGTTAAACATGAAAAACTCGTATAAATGAGCTACTACTAAACCGTTACTCATCTTGATTAGCTTAGGCATTCCTGAACTTCCGATATCACCTACACATAAATATATCATTCTAAAGTCATTAGAACCTTCTATAACATAATTATACATAGCCCACATCATTTTGCTAACTTATGTGAAATTGCAAAATCTGCATTTTCTGGACAGTCTGCTATAAATTGAAGATTTCACACAATTAAACTTGGAATTAGAACATGAAACCAATATCATAAAAAAAGTAGACTAAGAGAGCTATAAATTTGATTTTGACCTCAACTTAATCCAAAAAACGGTTTATTCTCTATGATCCTCCAAATTTTGTATAAAATTTTGCACAACTTGTTGTCCTAAATTCATACATCCACAAAACGACCCAAAATCAACATAAGCCAATTCTAATCATTTGTACATTCATACCTCAGCTTATTAAATATGGTTAGAGAATTTTCCAACATGTCCATAAGCAATTTCACCAATTTAAAATTTTGTCCTTGTGCCAAACACCCCTTTTTATGTTCTATCTAAGCATCATAATAATCATAATCATGAACAAGCTCATTTTAACATGATTTAGCTATATATTTCTAACCACAAACTTCATAAATTCTGGAGCATAATTAATCATAAGCCACAAACATTCTAACATGGTCTTAGATCACTAAACATATACAAAAACCTCATAAACTTGTATAAGTTCGTAACTAACATGTTAACTTATCAAAATCCAAATATTTCCACCATTAATCATGAAACTAAAATCATCACATACCTTTGATGGTTAACATATTAGGAGGCTTATATCAACTCGAATATAGCATAATCATCATCAAAATCCATCCTAAATCACTATGAATGTAGTTTCTTCATGATAAAGGAACCTAGCTTTTTCCCTCCATGAAAAACATAAGTACACGTGTAAATATAAGGAGTTTACTGAACTTTTGGGGTTATTAAGACGCAAGGGCAATTCTGTAATTTCTGACCAAAATGTATACTTTGCACCGTTAGTCCTTGATAACGCTCTAATTATACATATTTCTTGAGCATTATTCTATATGTTTTATGATCATTTCACGTGAACTTTTGGTACATAACAACATAAAATGAATGCAGGTTCACTATTGGATGGTCTGAGCATGAAACACCTAAAAACCTACTATTTCACCTCTTGAATTGAATAAATAATGAAGTCTTCCATGATTAGCTTTTCATGCAAGCCAAGTGCGCAGGTTTTACAAATAAGTGCGCCGCACTTACCTCTCGGTCAAAGGAAGTCAAATAAATAAAAGTGCGCCGGTCTTACAAACTATGTGCGCCGTACTTCCTATGCATTTATGAAACTTTGGCGCAAAGAAAATAAGAAAGTGCGCCGCACTCAGAAACTATGTGCGCCGTACTTCACCTATCAGATCGCCTATAAATAGAGATCATTTGCAAGCATTTTAACTCTCCACTCTATAATCAATTTCACAAAGTTAAGACCGTAGTAAGTATGTGATCCAGAGCCAAGTTACGGGGGTGAACGAATCAGAATAATGGTTGTTATATACTTGTTGGTGTCGAATTCTTGGTTACTTGTGACGCTTGTGTAATCATTTGATCAATCCTATCTGTATGTCTCTTGTTTACCATTTAGTCACTTATGTTATTATGAACTCATTAGCCATGAGAGGCTAAACCTCTTGTGATTGCTTGGATATGTGAATATAATAAAGTGACTTATGATTATGCTTTGATCTCTACCTATTTCGAGTTTATATTGTAATCTATTTCATTTCTAGTCATATTACGTTTGTTTATTGAAACTGGTTGAATATAATATGTTGGGATAGGTCGAAAGAACCAATGTGTTAAACGCAATTCTTAGAACTTGTCTGCGTTACTAGTCTTTGAAAGGAGAGTTATAAGAATGGCGTGTCATTCTTATATGAGAGTCTGTAAGTGTCCTAAGGGACTGAGTCGAGGGAAGTCACCCTCGTCCTTTGAACTTCAACGTTTTTTTGGATAATATAATTTTACCAGGGTGAATTAACCCTTTTACCAAAAAAAAAATCCACTTAGAAGAATCAATAATAATCTAGACTTGATAGGAAATACTATTTCGAGAGAAATCACTTAATGGGTAGATATAAATCTTGAATTAAACCTACGAGTTATGAAATTGCTCTTTTGACGAAAATAGCTTTCTTATAAGTTGTGCTCCTTTATCAAACTAAGATCAAATATAAACATAGTCACTAGATTATCTAAGCTATCGAAGCAATCATTTATCTTAATATTTGAATTCCTTTTATTTCCTATAATCGTTACTTATTTACTTTTACTAATTACTATACTTAATCTGAATGAACTAAGTCCCTGTTGATATGACCTGGTCTTACCTTAAAACTAATACTACCAACGGGGGTTGTACTTTACCCGTGTGTTTGGTTTATTAAAATCGGTGAAACTAGTATTATAAATTTAAAGCTTTCCTTACACATCAAAGATTTTGGCGCCGCTGCCATGGACTTAAATCTGTTCCTTAAGTATTTTCGAAGTAAAATTAGTAAACAATACCAAAGACTTCTCCAAAACTAGACCACTCTGTTTTCTCTGTTACAAAAAGTACGCCGCACTTACACACTTGTGCGTCGCACTTCTACACAAAGCACACATTTACCGCCGTACTTGTTACCAAGTACGACGCACTTACTTCAGTCCGTAACGTTTTCTGTAGACATCACAAACATTTTTATAAAAAACCAAAAAGAATCATCTTTTTCACTATTTTTTGAGATTAATCCTCTCGGTAAAATAAACACCGCCGTACTTACAATTAAGTACGCTGCACACTATTCCGTGTACGCCGCACTTATTACTTAGAAAACGAGATCTATCAAATTGATTCAAATTTCACTCTCTATCCTTGAATGCACACTCGCTAAGCAGAAACTGAACCCATTTCACCTCTATCAGAACCTGAAAGAACTTTAAACAAAAGAAAACGTAATAACAAAAGAGTTCCTATTTCTAAAAAAGACAAAGAACCCGAACAACCTCGTGATCACTACACACCTGTTGACGACATTTCAAACTTCAGATTTTATATCAGATGATGCGTGGTTTTGCGACCTTACAACAGGTTTTACCTCTCGAGGGATCTCAAGAGGCTTACAACCCCACCAGGCAGTGTACCTGACCGATGTAGTATAGTGTAGTGGTAAGTACGGGAGATTGATCATTCTCCACAGGGAATAGTGTTCGTTAGGTATGAAAAACTACTCTAATAGGTCTAAGGGTGAGGGATGATTATTTTTGTATTTTTATATTTTATGGAAAGCAAGTAAAAATCTCGGGTTTTGAAGGAGTGAGCGGAATTAGTTGCTAGTCAACTAACCCAAAAGCTACTATTGCAAAATAAAATAAAATATTAAAACTAATTGGTTTGTGAAACTTATATGGAGACAAATGTGTTTACTTAGATTTCCTTACTCCCTAACTATCTTTTACCGGTTGATTAGTGTGTATTAATTGCGTGGATGACGGGTGTATTCCTTAATACCATTTGTGGGGTGGCGTACGTACTTCCCCAACTCTATAAGCTCCTACTTCACTCCTATGTCGAGCCTGTCATAAGCTCCTAACATGGGATCATTAGAATTCGCTCATGCATTAAATACAACCATAAAAACCTAGTACACATTGGTTCATGTTTCTTAAGACGTTCAAGCAAGTTACCGTATTAGGAGGTTAACCAGTTTTCTTAAGCCTAACATCGATAAACAATCATCCAATACAAGTAATAACACACCAACAACCAATAATTAATAGTTAGGTTTCATTAGATCTAAGCAAACACAAGACAAATCTAGCCTAGCATGTTAATTGAAAGACAAGCATAAGATATAATTAACCAACACATAGACATATTGATTAATTTGAATGAAGACTTATCTTTAATTGAACATGGAAGAATCAAGGGTGAAAAACCCTTGAAAATACTGGGAAAATCGTCTAGGGTTTATTCCCACAAAGTTGCACACTAATGAATGAAAAATAAAAAAGTATATATAGAAAATACATTCTGACGGCGTCAGCTTATACATCCTTACGCTGTCAGCTCGCCGCCTATAGGGTTCTCGGATCACCTAGATCCATCTCTGACACCGTCACTTGTAAAATAGCTCTGGGCCGTCTCTCTTTAACGTTACACCTGAGGGCCTACATCTCCTAACACCTGACACCGTCAGGTGACAACATCATGATTGTTTCATAGGGCGTCTAGTTAAGTCTGATTCCACTCCTTTGTCTTGGTTGGCTGACGACGTCACCTTGTGACTCTGACGCCATCAGGAAGGATTTCCAGCTTTCTTTTGAGACTTTGTCGTTTTCTTCACTTTATGCTCCAAAAACGTTCAAAATGATGTGTTTTCCAGAATTCTTCTCAAAAGTACCTAAAATGACAAAAGGAACGATTTAGGGCAATATTTGATCATATCAACCATGAATTAGGGCTTAAATGACCCCCTAAAACGGGTACACTTTTCGACATGTTCAAATACGGAGCTACCAAAACTGAAGCTGTAAGACTCATGGTGTTTCCTCTATCTCTAACAGGAGAAGCTAAAACTTGGCTTGATGAACTAGATGAAGGTACCATAGAATCATGAGATGAACTTCGTACTGCTTTCGTTAGTAGATACTTTCCTCCAGCCCTATTTGATAAACTTCTCGGAGAAATCCGGGGATTTTCACAACGCGAAAATGAAAATATAACCGAAGCCTGGCTTCGAATGAAAGAATTGCTAAGAAACTGTCATGGACATGGTCTAACAAAAGGCAATATAATCAAAATATTTTACCACGGTCTTGATGAAATAACTCAAGAAGCTTTAAACGCTGGGGCCGGTGGTATATTTCTCTATAAAACACCAAAAGAAGCGTATCAACTCCTCGAAGACAAAGTCTTACTTAAACTAGATTGGGCAAAAGAACAGAAACCAATAACTTCTCTTCGTAAAACTGTTGCTTTCACTGATGAAGGCAGTAGTAATTCTGATACTAATAAAATTATGGAAAGAATGGATGCCATGGCAATTAAAATGGATGCTCAATACAAACAAATAAGAGAACAACGTGAAAGTTGTAATCATTGTGGCGGAAACCATGCTACCGCAAATTGCAGTAATGATGACACACCTATGTCACGTGAAGAAGAAGCTAAATTCATGAACACTTTTAGACGCACCCGTTTTTATGTTAACTATCGTGATCGTGATCGAGAACGAGAACGATGGAGACCTAGTGCGAAGAACGAATATAATCGAGAACCTTAAAAACAAACAAACACCGATGACAAACCATATGTTCAAACTCAACTGAATGATTTTATTAAAGCACAAAAATCAACGAACCTTTTCGTAAAAGAACAATACATGGACTTAAAAGAAAAAGTTGAATCTGCCGCTAGAAATCACCAAGCCGCTATGCAAAATTTTGAAGCCAAATTCAACAGATTCGCTGAAAAGCAATTAGGTCGAGCTTCTGGATCCCTTCCTAGTAACACTCAACCTAATCCTAAAAACAAACCTTATCAACCACCTCAAGCTCGTCATGAGCATGTGAATGCTATTACCACAAGAAATGGTACTTCTTATGAACCACCTATTGAGTCAAACTCAACAACCTGTTGAAGTTTTCATTGATGATGAAGAAGAAGAAGAAACTGTACCTCGTAAAGAAACCACAACTCCTGAAACACCAGTACCTAAACCTTACAAATGGAGAATTCCATATCCTCAACGCTTAAGAATAGAAAAAATGGAAGCTCAGTATGGAAAATTTCTTGATATAATTCGAGTTGTCCGAATTAATGTCTCTCTCGTTGATGTTTTCACCGGAATGCCCAACTATGGGAAATTTCTCAAAGAACTTGTTAGTAACAAAAGCAAACTCGAACAAATTTCAGCAACTTTCCTTAATGAAGAATGTTCAGCTATCGTTCAAAACAAAATTCCACCAAAACTCGGAGACCCAGGATGTAAAACCCTAAATTTCCATTCATTCTAAATTCCCATGTTGCCCCTCTAAATTTTTAAATTATAAGAACACAAATAATGATACACATGAATTACGAAATCCGTAATCTAAGTTTTAAAACCTTTTAATTTGAAGCTACAACATATCTAACTTAAAACTAAGCTATGTTATAATTTGACACACTTGTTCCCAATATCAATTTATAACATGTCTACTTATATGGACTCAAAAATAATCAAGTAGTACATAGTTTCTCACGTAGTATACATAACCGAATATAAATAATAAGAGTGTACACAAAACTTGGCCCATTCAAACCGAAGATAACGATTTACTAAGTCAGAAGATCCCTCAAATTACGGAAAGAGTGATTCCCCACTCATTATATCACGCTCCATTTCCCTCTATAACCTCATCACTTTATACGGTTTTCTCTCAACAACAACAACACACTAAAACCCTAACTCTACACACTATACACGGTTGCCATCTATTCATTTGATCCATTCCTATTCGAATCAAAAACAAATCTTGGAGGTTCTTGTGTGATCGCGTGTGGTTTGCCATTCGAAACAGGAGGTGGTGTTTCGTTCGAAAAAGGGGTCACGTTGTGGTTTATATTATGCTCGTACAAGGTGTTGATCGTTGGGATGATCGTGGGTCTTTGTTGTTCGACATAGGGCTTGGACGTGGGTTTTTGAATCTATTCGAAAGTTTTGTTTGTTGTTTCGGTGGTGGTGACTTGATTAGTATTCGATCATTGTTTCTTTACTGCTCGTGAAAACACGCTTCCAGGGTAACGAAAATCAAACCTTGTTAAATTTATCTCTTGCTTGGTCGATTATTTACTTTTGTGTGGCTTATATTTCGTTTTCTCATTTGAATATACGCCACCAAGACAATACCAACATAGCACGTAAAATCATAAAAACATTTGCATGAAATAACGATTTTGACTCGGCCTATAAACTTGTGTTTCATTTTTTGTTTTGAGCACGTCTTTTGTTTGGCGTTGGACTCGACTAATATGGCTATAAAACTAATCGAATGGTTAAACATGGGGTTCGAATGCTTTAATAATAAAATGGTTAACATGTGAGATTTTGAAGCGTGTATCTCGCCTGGGTCCAAATCAGTTTTAAAACAAGAAATAGAGAAGGATGGATTTACTTGTGAATATCTAAATAAAAAGCTAAAGTCATGATCAGGTGGGTGTGTGCATGCATGGGAAGTAGTTGACAGTAGGTAACCATGCATGAAATATATACAGTAACGATAAATCGATATATGTGTTTAAGCCGGTGGATTAAAATATTGGATCATGCATGATAATAACATATTTTGGTTATCGCGGTCTATGATTAATGTCAAGGATACGTTAATAAATTATGAACGACGGGGTCTAAAATTATCACCTTAATATAAAATTATAGTATAACCTTAAAATAATTTTATTTGACATTTTTAATATTTAATTTTGATAATTTACATTTTGACCCTAAATTTTACTAAATTGATATAATTGACTCTAAACTATCATAATTATCATTTTAACCCTTAAATATTATTAATTGCCAATTATACCCTTAAAGTAATAAATTGCTAAATTGGAAAACCTGCCTAAAATAGAAAGTTACTTAAAATGGTTAAATTACTTAAAGAGGAAACTTACTATTTTTGAAAATTTACTATTTTTGGAAAGCTGCTATAAAGGGAAAGTTGCTCAAAATGGAAAGCCAACTAAAATGAGTAATCTGATTTAAAAGAAGTTATTAATAAGACGATCATGAATTCTTGTAGATTCGCTGAAGGAGGAGTTGCTCTAATCATTATGTTTTCTGTTGTGTTTGCACTTGCGGTCTAAGGTACAGATATTCTGACCTTTCAGTAAGGTTTCTCATGAGTCATGATCCATTTTCTCTACCCCTACTCTGATTTTTGATCTTGGTTCTTCTGATGTCTCTGGTTCATTGACATTATGTTTTGTATGAAAACTTTTGAAAATATAACTTGACGATATGAGACAAACTATGTGGAAATGATTTCTTAAAACATGATATCAGACTTGTTTCAAAAGGAAATTTAAATAACTCCTGCTAAAAACATTTTAGAGAAATACCTTTATGAAAATTATGTTTTAAATGAAAAACCTCTAAATCTGTTTCCTTATAAAAACTTTCACACTTGTAAAGCTTGAACCATTGATATGAACCTTTGCTACCTTTCTTCTGATATTTTTCCTTTGTTTAGGATTCCCTATGCCATTGCTATGATCCTCTTTTCTATTTGAACTTTCGTTATCTGAACCACTCACTATCTGAATTTGCTATCTGAACCTTTGATATTGAACTTATGAAGTATGAACCTTTGATATTAAACCTCTGCTTTATGAATCTGCTAATCTGATAAAATCTTGTATACATATATATATATATACACACATTCTGATATGATCTATAAAATCTGAACTTCTGTTTTATCTGGACATTAATTCTGATATGAAATCTGAAACTTTTATTAAATATTGACCATTCAGTATGAAACCCGGGCTATCACTAGGCATGAGGGTTCCATGTTCGTGTCATTGATGCACCGATGGCATGACTCATGTGTGGGTGAGTGATTTCTCACACCGTCCCTTTGATTATGGTCTGCACGTAAATGGGTAAGGGGCGAATGGATACATCCTAGGCCTGATATCTGTTATATGTTATCTGTTATATATATCTGTTATCTTTTATCTGGTGAATGAAGCTATGTGTGCAATACACGTCCTTCACAACCCATTGAGGTCACCCCTCTGTTTACATCTGATGTTCTGAGGCCTCCCCTCTGGATTTCATATGAGGCTGTTACTGTTATTATCTGATCTGTTCTGGGCACGTGGTTGAAATACTGAATATAAAACCTAAACTTAAACTTTAACCTGGTACCTTTACATTTACTTTTACACTTAACTTATATTTAATCCTTACATTACCTTTACACTTAACCCTTACATTTATTACTACCTTACTTTTACCTTCATATTCTAATCATCTTACACCTTCTGATACTTATCCAATGCAACATATTCTGTCTTTCTTTTCTGTTTCATATTACTTTGTTGTTATATATGTTCAATGGGCTTTTTAAGCTCAGCCGCGTTTTCTTTCTCCCGCGGCAGGTTTTAGAATGAAGCTGGGTTATGGGCGAAGAGTGCAAATAGGAGCTTTTAGAGAGGAATTGCTTGATGAGTTAATAGTGGTTCTGAAGATGCTTTAGATTAGTCATTTTGTACTTAGTTCTGATATTGTATTCCTTTTTCATGGAACCTTTTGTAACTCTTGTATTCATTTGTATTATTAAAGTTTATGCTTGTGTTTATTCTGATTGACACCATGAATATGACATTTTAGCCCTTGTCGGGTTGGGGTGTTACACAGGAAGTTTCCTGATTCCTTGTACTTTCAGTAAAACATTCTCGTGCAATGCTCTAGCCGATCTTGGTGCTAGCATTAATCTGATGCCGTATTCTCTATATGCTAAATTATCAATTGAAACGCTTAAACCAACTAAAATGAGTGTTCGGTTAGCTGACCGATCTTTCCAATATCCTGTTGGAATAGCTGAGAACATGTTAGTTGAAGTTGGCAAATTCACCTTTCCAGTTGATTTCGTTATCCTAGAAATGGAAGAAGATAGCAAAGTACCCCTAATCTTAGGAAGACCTTTTCTCCATACAGCCGATGCTATGATTCGAGATAAACAAAAACAACTCAATCTTGGAGTTGGAAAAGAAAGAATGATTTTCTCCATAGACAGGGCTATGAAACACTCTTACTCTAGCGATGACACATGCTTTAGAATTGATGTTATCGATGAAATTCTCGAAGAAGATTTTGATGAATTATTAGATGAATTTAATTAATCACTGTACTCAGTCGGAGGAACACTTCTTGAACACGAAGTCTTGGCTGAATATGATCAATTCATGCTATGAATCTCGAAGATAAAAATGAAAGTTTCGATGACAAGGAAGAAAATGAAGAAGAATTATCATTTGAAAAAATAAACACTGACAATGAGCTTAGACTTAAAAATTCTATCGAAGAACCACCTACTGATCTCGTACTCAAACCATTACCAGACCATTTGGAATATGCTTTCTTGGAAGGAGAATCGTTACTTCCAGTCATAATTTCATCTAAACTCTCGGAAAGAAAAAAGGGAAAATTAATCTCAGTTCTGAAAAACCACAAAAGAGCCTTTGTTTGGAAAACTAGTGACATACCTGGGATTTGTTCATCCTTTTGTAAACACAAAATTCAGTTAATGGATGATAAGAAACCAGTGGTTCAAAAGCAAAGAAGACTCAATCCGAATATGAAAGAAGTTGTCAAGAAGGAAGTTATCAAACTCCTTGACTCAGGAATCATCTACCCTTTAGCAGATAGCCCATGGGTAAGTCCTATTCATTGTGTACCCAAGAAAGGTGGTATAACAGTAGTAACTAATGAAAATGACGAACTTGTCACAACTAGAACTGTCACTGGCTGGCGTGTATGTATTGACTACAGAAAACTAAATGAAGCTACATCCAAAGATCATTTTCCTCTCCCATTCATGGACCAAATGCTATAAAGACTAGTAGGAAATGAATATTTATGTTTACTAGATGGATTCTCCGGATATTTCCAAATACCAATCGATCAAAGGGATCAAGAGAAAACAACATTCACGTGTCCTTTCGGAACCTTTGCGTATCGACGTATGCCCTTTTGCTTATGTAATGCACCCGCTACTTTTCAAAGGTGTATGATAGAAATATTTCATGATATGATTGAAGAATCCGTGGAAGTCTTCATGGATGATTTTTCAGTCTTTGGAAATTCTTTCGATAAATGCCTAAGTAATCTAGATAAAATGCTCCAACATTGTGAAGACACAAATCTCGTGCTTAATTGGGAAAAATGTCATTTCATGGTCAAAGAAGGTATTGTGCTCGGACATAAAGTGTCAGGAGCAGGACTTGAAGTTGACAAAGCAAAAATTTATGTAATCTCAAAACTTCCACCACCTACTAATGTGAAAGGTATTAGAAGCTTCTTAGGACATGCCGGATTCTATCGACGATTTATTAAAGATTTCTCAAAAATCGCTCGACCTTTAACTAAACTACTAGAAAAAGATATTACCTTTGATTCAATGACGAATGTCAAAAAGCTTTCGAAACTCTCAAAGAAAAACTGACTTGTACGCCAATCATAACAAGTCCAAATTGGAACTTGCCATTTGAATTAATGTGCGATGCAAGCAATTTTGCCGTCGGAGCTATCTTAGGACAGAAAGATGGTAGACATTTTCATCCTATCTACTTTGCTAGCAAAACACTTAATGCTGCTCAAAAAAACTACATGGTTACTGAAAAAGAACTCATGGCCGTTGTGTTTGCATTCGATAAATTTCGAGCATATCTAGTTCAATCTAAAACTGTGGTCTATACAGATCATTCCGCTCTCAAATATCTGTTTAAAAAGTAAGATGCTAAACCACGTCTTATTCGTTGCATTCTGCTTTTGCAAGAATTCGATATAGAAATCAAAGACAAGAAAGGTGTTGAAAACGTAGCCGCCGATCACTTGTCTCGTTCAGAAAATGAGGATGAAGAAATAGAAATAGAAATAATTGATAATTTTCCAGACGAAACCCTAAATTCAATTAGTTCTCCGGACACGCCTTGGTTCGCAGACATTGCAAACTATTTGGTCGGGGAGATACTAAGAAAAGGAATGACTCACCAAGAGAAAATAAAATTTTTCTCAGATATAAAGAAATATTTTTGGGATGAACCATACTTATTCAAAACCTGTCTTGATGAAATAATCCATAGATGTGTCTCTGGACCTGAAACTCGTGCTATTCTTGATAAATGTCACATGGACCTACCGGTGGACATTATGGTGCTAACGCTACCGCTAAAAAAGTATTCGAATCTGGATCCTATTGGCCCACACTTCTAAAAGAAACACATACTCTAGTTCGCCTTTGCGAAGCATGTCAGAAAACTGGAAACATTTCTAAAAGAGATGAAATGCCAAAGAATTACATTCAAGTCTGTGAAATTTTTGACATCTGGGGTATAGACTTTATGGGACCTTTTCCCAAATCATCAAAATTCGAGTATATCCTAGTTGCTGTTGACTATGTCTCAAAATGGGCAGAAGCCCAAGCCCTTCAAACTAATGATGCCAATGCTGTTATAACATTTCTTAAGAAACTATTATGTCGATTTGGAATACCATTTTTGCAATAAGTTAATGGAAAGAGCTATGAAAAGATATGGAGTTAACCATCGGTTCTCTACATCATATCACCCTCAAACTAGTGGTCAAGTTGAAAATACTAACAGAGCTCTTAAAAGAATACTTGAAAAAACAGTTAAAGAAAATCCAGCTATTTGGTCAAGAAAATTAGATGATGCTTTATGGGCATTCAGGACTACTTATAAAACTCCAACCGGAACAACACCATACAAACTCATATATGGAAAAGCATGCCACCTACCATTTGAATTAGAACACTGTGCATACTGGGCACTTAAAAATTGTAACCTAGATCTTATAGCAGCCGGTGAAAAATGAATGTTTCAACTACATGAATTAGACGAACTACGCTTTTATGCTTATGAAAACTCTCGTCTTTATAAAGAAAAATCTAAAGTTTGGCATGATCGGAAATTAAAAATGAGAAAAGAATTCAAGAAAGGAGATAAAGTCCTACTTTTTCAATCAAAATTCAAAATCAAACAGCTAAAACTTACTAGCCGCTTGGTTGGACCTTATATTGTGAAACACCAATATCCATCGGGATATGTTGAATTATATAGACATGACGATAAAAGTTTTATAGTCAGTGGTCACAGGCTTAAACTATATAATGAGGAAGAAAGTTTCAATGATAGAAGGGAAGAATCAACACCATTCTTTCCAATGGACTAAAACAAACTAATCACATGAGTCGAGCTATAGACTCTGAAATTAGCGCTTGGCGGGAGGCAACCCGTTTTTAACCTATCTTATTTTGTTTTATTTCATTTTTCACTTATTCAATTAAAACTTTGTTTTAAACCACACTGGAAATCTTAAGTGTGGAGGTAAACTAAATCAACTAAAAAAAACAAAACAAAACAAAACAAAAAAATATAAAACCAATAAAAACCAAAAATATTTTCCATTTTTGTGTGCTTGTTTTATCTTTTGCAGATTTCTATTAAGACTACATTTGGGAAGCACAGCTCCTCATGCTCTCTCATTTGCCCCTGGGAAGTTACTCTCTTATTCTGCTAATATTTTTTCTATTTTATTTTTATTTTAGTTATAAACATTGAGGGCAATGTCCAACTTAAGTAGGGGGAGTCAAATAGTAAAAATATTTATCCAGAAAACTGATTATATGACTAAACCATTTTAAAAACTAAAAGTTATAAGCTTTTATAAGTTATTAAGGCAAATCCACTTGGATTGACACTATAGCTAGACACAATTTCATCCAATAAACAAATGTGAGATTCTTATAAGCCTTTATGAGTGTATATCTGCTACACTTTCTCCAAACATATGAGTGAGCCGACGATTTAAATTAACTCTAGAACTTGCACTTATTCATCAATAACGAATGCCACAGTGAGATTGCATTTCTTATGCTTTATAGACAATTTTAGATGATATTGAGGCAAACTTAGGATTTACACCAAAAAGCCATCCTATGAAATCATAATCTAGTTGACTACACCGGTCACTAGTATATTAAAGAAAATAACCTTCTAGCTCTCATTTTTAGTGCTATTGCCGTACTTCACCTATCAGATCGCCTATAAATAGAGATCATTTGCAAGCATTTCAACTCTCCACTCTATAATCAATTTCACAAAGTTAAGTCCGAAGTAAGTACGTGATCCAGAGCAAAGTTACGGGGGTGAACGAATCAGAATAAGGGGTGTTATATACTTGTTGGTGTCGAATTCTTAGTTACTTGTGACACTTGTGTAATCATTTGATCAATCCAATATGTATGTCTCTTGTTTACCATTTAGTCACTTATGTTATTATGAACTCATTAGCCATGAGAGGCTAAATCTCTTGTGATTGCTTGGATATGTGAATATAATAAAGCGACTTATGATTATGTTTTGATCTCTACCAATTTCGAGTTTATATTGTAATCTATTTCATTTCTAGTCTTATTATGTTTGTTTATTAAAACTGGTTGAATATAATATGTTGGGATAGGTCGAAAGAACCAATGTGTTAAACGCAATTCTAGGAACTTGTCTGCGTTACTAGTCTTTGAAAGGAGAAATCCACTTAGATGAATCAATAATAATCTAGACTTGATATGAAATACTATTTCGAGAGAAATCACTTAATGGGTAGATATAAATCTTGAATTGAACCTACGAGTTATGAAATTGCTCTTTGACGAAAATAGCTTTCTTATAAGTTGTGCTCCTTTATCAAACTAAGATCAAACATAAACATAGTCACTAGATTATCTAAGCTATCCAAGCAATCATTTGTCTTAATATTTGAATTCCTTTTATTTCCTATAATCGTTACTTGTTTACTTTTACTAATTACTATACTTAATCTGAACGAACTAAGTCCCTATTGATACGACCTGGTCTTACCTTAAAACTAATACTACCAACGGGGATTATACTTTACCCGTGTGTTTGCTTTATTAAAATCGGTGAAACTAGTATTATAAATTTAAAGCTTTCCTTATACATCAGTCCCCATCGTTAAATATTTTGCACCGTTAGTATTTATCTGTTAACTATTTGCGTGACAAGTCTTCATTTCTTATAAAAACTGACAGAAATACTTCTATGATACGCCAAAAGCATTATAATATATTTTTAATCAAATTTGTACAATTTGGGGTGTTACATGTGGTGTGGTGTTGTAGTTTATCATGTGGATCAACCTTATTGGTAGTGCTCAGGGGCTTGATCTATGATAACATCTCAAGTAATCTTGTTTATGGTTCCATGTTAATATTCATTATTTTGTAATCTTTAATTTAATATGTTCATATGATCATCATAATTAAATTTTATATGGATGATACATTAAAGATTTGTTTCGTATATGATTATGTTATACATACGCTTTCGGTTGCTTGATTCGAATGTACATGTTGTTGTTGATATATGTATGGCTCGAAATTTTTAAATAGATGATCATGATAGAGAAAAACCCATTAGGAAGAGGTACAAAAAAGAACCGACATAGATTCATGGCATCAAGAGAAAGCCGAACGAATAGCTTCAGGATTTCATGGATCGCTTTAAGGCATAAATCTCTCAAATCAAGGGAATTCCTCCGGTGTTCAGGACATCAGCATTTATGTGTAACACCCTCAAATCGAAATATGGCAGCGGAACAAGGGTAATACAGTCACAATCATAGAAAACGACCTCACCATGAGTCATTTTAGCAAAACATATCATTCGAATTATATAAGTAAACATTTGAGTTCAAAGTATGGAAAACTAGAAGGGGGGTTGAATAGTTTTACGTCCGTTTTAAAAATTTATAAAAACAAGTTTGTTTTAAAAACTTCGATTCTAGTTTATGTGAATTCAACACTTGCACTATATGAACAATTATAGAGTTACTAACTAACTAAGCGAATATAATACAAGTATAAAAGTAATGAAAGGATAGAGTTAGAAAGATCAAACCACAACACAAGGATTTATAGTGGTTCGACTACAAGGTCACCTTCCTTGTTCCTACTCCACTCCCTGAGTCACCTACTAGAGAGTTTTCTTCACTATGTCAACAAACTCCCTTGTGGCGGAGAAACCTAACACAACTTTTGCTTACACCGGCTTAATGACACAAAGCTAGATGTCGGGTTCTAATCCTAGCTAGAACCAATCTCACCACACTTCACAACTTCTACACTACTTGTACACACCACAACTTCTTCACTACTTCACACCACTTCACTACTACACTACTTCTTCTTCTCTACACAACTTCTACATCACCTAAAACTACTTATTACAAGCACAACACAACTCCACAATTGATTTACACTACTAATCTACAATACTTCTTATACTTGATGTTGAAGGAGTATTCTTCTCTTGCACTTTAGATGAGGATGGATGAGGAGAGATTGAATCACTTGAAACATAGATTAATAATCTTATGATCAAAGGGTTTTGAAAGATGTTTAGTGAGGATTGGATCTGAAATTTTTAGTACAAAAGGTGAGTAAAAATTCCAGGTTTGAGGTGGTATTTATAGGCAAAGAATTCTGACAACAGGAGCGTGCCGGCCCCCTTAATTCATGGCCGGCCCCCTTAAAATTAAGGGGGCCGCCCACCTGTAACGGCCTGAAATCTTGTCTTTTTCTGGGGAAAGTTTATTTGGTGAAAAACTAACTGATTTTGGTTAAAAATTTGAATTCATATATTTAGTATGATTTAAACATTTTTCTTTATTACAAAAAGTGTTTTTCAAAAATATATAATATGTTTATATTAATTAATAAACTTTGTAGTAATTAATTAAATACCCCTTTGATAATGAAATGTATTAAGCATTTGTTTATTCATACCTTAAGTGATTAAGTTGGATAAAATGATATAAAGTAACTTAATACTTGTTTACGTAGTAATCTTACGTTTAATGTTTTTACATTTTGTGATCGTCAAAACATATAGAGATATTGAAAAATATAAATAACGTTTTTATGCATTATTTATATCAACAATCTCCCCCTTTTTGATGATTACAATATCTAAACTCATTGAAACAAAAATTAGTATATATACAAGTATTTTGTGAGTTTATATTAATTCTCTCCCTTTTTGTTAGCATCAAAAAGGTTATCTCGATTAGCTTGGAGCTCCCCCTTGACGAATACTCCCCCTCGTTTTGAGGTCATAAAA
>LBNU01009665.1:78338-93914 GCA_014162995.1 Artemisia annua
CCTTGCGCAACACAAGGACCATTTGTGTTAAAAAATGAAAAGGAATATTAAAAAAGAAAATGACAGGGGTATTTGTGTCATTTGATTGAGGCCAGGGACCAAACATGCAGCAAAAACTTTAAAATGAGGACCACCGTTGCACTTTCGAAACGTTAAGGACCAAAGCTGCAATTTGGCCAAACCTTAGGGACCAAAAATGCAATTTACTCATAAATTAAATAACATTGGTTTTCCGCATAATTAAGAACAACTTATGAAGATAATATGTAATTAAGACGAGAGATGCCATTTCATTGTACTTTTGTTCTTTTTTGAGTTCTATAAATTGTTGCCTTTTTATAAAAATAAAGAAGACGAAGGTGCAAACAAAATCATATAACCTTGTTTTAGGGACCATACTTGTAATTTACTCTTTTCTTTATAAAATAAATTACTTATGAAATTTGAAATTCCAAGCATTTGAAATACTGGGGAATTTCAAATCTTTGGATTGTAAATTACTAGTTATAATGCCCGCGCACGCGCGGGTTTTTTTAATGATATATTTTTACTTATTAAAAAACTAATAATTTAATTTTTATTTTGTTTGATTTATTATTTTTAATTGTAGTTTTTAATAATTAAAGATAATCATTTAAAAAGTTTAATCCTTGTTAGTTGCATCTTATCTATATTTTTTATATTTATCTTCTACTTGTATAATATATCAACAAAACGAATTTAAAAACTTATAAATTAAAAAAATAATACTTAAAATATTACCTAATAAAAGAATATTCTTTTTTTTCAAAATGAAAAAGTACCGTTTTGTTTTATTATATAAAAGATACAACGTGTTTGGTTGACATAAATATGAGAGATGATTTTTAATTCACATTATGTTAAATGACAAATACGAGAGATGACATAAACATACGACTAACAAACACAATTTCTAAATCAGCTAATGACGTTCTTAAAACAATTCTCGGCCCTGTTATACATAGCTCCACAACAATGCAAATTTTGTGGGGTTAACTAGCATTAGGGTCAACTAGTTTCAGACCTGAGCTCATGTCCTCACAATGTGTAAACATAAGGAACCACTTTACCAATATCAATCCTGGATGATCTTGTTTTGCAGCCATTAGATGGAGGAAAATGGAAGCAAGGCTCCATTGAGATGGCTCGAGAACAAGCAGGATTTGGCACTGTTCCATTCTTCGACATATGTAAAATCCACGGTTTTAATCCTCCAAGACCTTGAGCCACATAGCCAAATGTTGAAAAGGAACTAGTGATCAACTTATCCGTCAAACTCAGTAAGTATATTTCTGCCCATGCTTTTCTGTCATGCATCTTCTTACCGGTGTGTTGAGTCCCCTCAGAACTCGGTTGAGAAACTACAACCAAATCTCCATTAACCGTCGAATTTTCCCAGTACACATCTCTTATTTTAGTAATAACACCCGAGTGTAAAGATGTCACTATAACAGCTATAGACTTCCCCTTTTCTCTTGGGGTGATTGGAGAGTCGTTTGTGCTAATTTCGGGGAGAAGGTTATTTTCTAAAGAACAAGCTAGTATTGTTTCTGGCAAAGCCTCATATGTAAATGTAGTGTTAATAATAATTTTTAAGTACCAAGGTTTAAAAATTCTGATCTGGATGCCGAGTTTTTCATCTGATTTTGCTAGATAGGCTCGATAATATCTAGTTATAAGATCCCAGACAGGATTCGTGGGGAAGAACAAATACCTTCCTAGGAAGTGGAAAACTGATTCTTTTTCTGGAAAGAGAGCAGCAAGTTCTTGCTCAAACGATTTGATTAAGAACAACGACGGGATGTAATAGAAATGAGATCTCATGATTACCCATGAAACATTTCTCAAAAAGATTTGATCTTGATCACAAAAGAAGAGCTCATTTTGTGTATCATACCCAAAAACCAAATGAACGTACACAAAAGAAGATGATGATGAATTCCTATTCAAGATATTACCGTAAGACTCTGAGGATTTGTTATTCAAGGTTTCAAACCGCTTTAAAATGGGAAAATCTTGTGGGAGTAACCAGGTTGTGTCAGCAAATGGTTCACAGAAGAGATCAGCTATCCCGCCCCCATTGTCATAAACTAGCAGAACTCGGTTTGTAAGAAGCGCATAAAGAAAAGCCGAGGCCAAACTCAGAATTTTGTTTCCTAGTCCATCCAAGGGCATGTGTACAAAATAGTTACAATCTGAGGGCTCAGAGGTCAGTTCACTAGNTCTTAAAACAATTCTCGGCCCTGTTATACATAGCTCCACAACAATGCAAATTTTGTGGGGTTAACTAGCATTAGGGTCAACTAGTTTCAGACCTGAGCTCATGTCCTCACAATGTGTAACATAAGGAACCACTTTACCAATATCAATCCTGGATGATCTTGTTTTGCAGCCATTAGATGGAGGAAAATGGAAGCAAGGCTCCATTGAGATGGCTCGAGAACAAGCAGGATTTGGCACTGTTCCATTCTTCGACATATGTAAAATCCACGGTTTTAATCCTCCAAGACCTTGAGCCACATAGCCAAATGTTGAAAAGGAACTAGTGATCAACTTATCCGTCAAACTCAGTAAGTATATTTCTGCCCATGCTTTTCTGTCATGCATCTTCTTACCGGTGTGTTGAGTCCCCTCAGAACTCGGTTGAGAAACTACAACCAAATCTCCATTAACCGTCGAATTTTCCCAGTACACATCTCTTATTTTAGTAATAACACCCGAGTGTAAAGATGTCACTATAACAGCTATAGACTTCCCCTTTTCTCTTGGGGTGATTGGAGAGTCGTTTGTGCTAATTTCGGGGAGAAGGTTATTTTCTAAAGAACAAGCTAGTATTGTTTCTGGCAAAGCCTCATATGTAAATGTAGTGTTAATAATAATTTTTAAGTACCAAGGTTTAAAAATTCTGATCTGGATGCCGAGTTTTTCATCTGATTTTGCTAGATAGGCTCGATAATATCTAGTTATAAGATCCCAGACAGGATTCGTGGGGAAGAACAAATACCTTCCTAGGAAGTGGAAAACCGATTCTTTTTCTGGAAAGAGAGCAGCAAGTTCTTGCTCAAACGTTTTGATTAAGAACAACGACGGGATGTAATAGTAATGTGATCTCGTGATTACCCATGAAACATTTCGAAAAAAAATTTGATCTTGATCACAAAAGAAGAGCTCATCTTGTGTATCATACCCAACAACCAAATGAACGTACACAAAAGAAGATGATGATGAATTTCTATTCAAGATATTACTGTAAGACTCTGAGGATTCGTGATTCAAGGTTTCAAACCGTTTTACAATGGGAAAATCTTGTGGGAGTAACCAGGTTGTGTCAGCAAATGGTTCACAGAAGAGATCAGCTATCCCGCCCCCATTGTCATAAACTAGCAGAACTCGGTTTGTAAGAAGTGCATAAAGAAAAGCTGAGGCCAAACTCAGAATTCTGTTTCCTAGTCCAGCCACGGGCAGGTATACAAAATAGTTACAATCTGAGGGCTCATAGGTCAGTTCACTGGACTCTAGTTTTCTTATGGTCCGATTGTAGGATTCTGTATATGGTCCACATTGCTTGTGAAGTGCTTCATATTGGCGTAATCTAGAACTCAGGTAGTATGAAGGCTTATATGGCGATTCTTTACGATACAATGCTGATTGATACCTACTAAAGCAGGATTTTTGGTTGTGCTTGAGAGATGATCCATGCGAACCATCTTGATGTCCTAAAAGTTGAAAATGTAACTTTTAGTGAGAGCTTCTAAAGGCATAGCAATAGATAAACAATCGTTTCTATAGAGCGATAAATCAAATATAATGATTCAATAACACAAAGTATACCTGCTGAACGTGCAAAATCATCATCAACACGTTCATACGAGGGTTGGAGAATGACGAAGACTATACAAGTGATGAAAAAAACAACCACTCCAATCAACTCCTTCATTATATCTTGGTATCCAAACAATGTGATAAAAAGAAGACTAATCTCTTGGTTTGAGTGGATATAAATGAGCGAATGACGAACTAGAAATGCCAATAACGTACATGCGTAATTATCAACCACAAATTTTTTTTAGCCAATCCACACCAATACTTACCTACCCATCACTTTGAATTAACAAAAGAAAGTCCTTATTGGAATGTTTGAATTGCTTGCTTCTCATTAAATCACACAATCAATATATAGGTTACTAGTGATCATTCTAGAACTCATGTGAGTGGGATAGGTCTACAAATAAACTAATGGGCTATAATAATATTTCGACTAATACACCCATGCAGTTGGAGCGGGAGGAGGCCGGACGCTCAAACTGGATCGAACTTAAGGGTGAATTAGCTTTAATTCCATGCGCCACTTTGTGGTAATTATCCGAAACACTAAGTATGGACTTATGCAAAAGTATGATATAATGGACGATAATTAAAGATAAATTCTTTAATTGGTGAACCAAATACGAAACTTTGTTAATTTATTCATAGTGAATTGGTTAATAGAAGTTTTTTTTTTTTTTTTTTTTTTTTTTTTTTTTTTTTTTTTTTTTTTTTTTTTTTAAAGCTTATGAAATGAAGATGTGTGCATGCTTCTTCATACATATTTTGATTATACACATCAAAACAAGTACCCTTAAAATTTAAGTTAATGTCATCTAATTATAAAAAACACTTGAAGTTATAATTGAGGCTAAGTGAGACATTACCTAGATTTTAATGACAAGGTAAATTTCCGTGAATGCGTGAGACCATAAATGGAGAATTAGCAGTTTTTAAATTAGACAACTTAATTGAGTTGTTAGTGGACCTAGAAACTCAAGGCATAAGATGAGATGAAACATGCTTACTTTGCAAATAGTTATTTGGCAAATGTAAATCCCATAATGATCTTGAAATTGTAAATTGTTTGCCAATGATTGTTCAACAATTACCTTCTTGAATACTATCGTTACTAGCAGATCAACTGATATAATGATGTTATGTCAATTAGGATACTAGCTTTAAGGAAATTATATGGTTTATATGAATATTAACCAATGGGTATTTAATTTTCTTAAAGATTGATTATCGAAAATACTAAAATTGAATTTTGTAAATTCTTTTAAATGTATTAATGCAACGTTAAACCGTAAACGTAGTTTGAGCTTTGGTAAATTAATCTAAAACAAATGATTGATTAAGAAAAATTTATTTAAAATACAAGCATAGTCTCTTTTCCATGAAAGAAGAGTGAGACTCAATCCTATTCCTTTTCATGAATGAGAAAGGTATTACATGAACATTAGAATTGTCTGAATTCTAATATAACTCATAGCAATTAACTTTAATAATTAAGAAAATTAAACATTTTTATTTTACATGGAGATTTCTTCATCCTCATTCGGTGATTAAATTCTTTATAAAATAAATTACTGAATTTGAACTTCCAAGCATTTGAAATAGTGAGGAATTTCAAATCTTTGGATTGTTGTTTGGTTGATATAAATATGAGAGATGATTTTTAATTCACATTATGTTAAATGACAAATACGAGAGACGACATAAACATACGACTAACAAACACAATTTATAAATCAGCTAATGACGATCTTAAAACAATTCTCGGCCCTGTTATACATAGCTCCACAACAATGCAAATTTTGTGGGGTTAACTAGCATTAGGGTCAACTAGTTTCAGACCTGAGCTCATGTCCTCACAATGTGTTACATAAGGAACCACTTTACCAATATCAATCCTGGATGATCTTGTTTTGCAGCCATTAGATGGAGGAAAATGGAAGCAAGGCTCCATTGAGATGGCTCGAGAACAAGCAGGATTTGGCACTGTTCCATTCTTCGACATATGTAAAATCCACGGTTTTAATCCTCCAAGACCTTGAGCTACATAGCCAAATGTTGAAAAGGAACTAGTGATCAACTTATCCGTCAAACTCAGTAAGTATATTTCTGCCCATGCTTTTTTGTCATGCATCTTCTTACCGGTGTGTTGAGTCCCCTCAGAACTCGGTTGAGAAACTACAACCAAATCTCCATTAACCGTCGAATTTTCCCAGTACACATCTCTTATTTTAGTAATACTACCCGAGTGTAAAGATGTCACTATAACAGCTATAGACTTCCCCTTTTCTCTTGGGGTGATTGGAGAGTCGTTTGTGCTAAATTCCGGGAGAAGGTTATTTTCTAAAGAACAAGCTAGTATTGTTTCTGGCAAAGCCTCATATGTAAATGTAGTGTTAATAATAACTTTTAAGTACCAAGGTTTAAAAATTCTGATCTGGATGCCGAGTTTTTCATCTGATTTTGCTAGATAGGCTCGATAATATCTAGTTATAAGATCCCAGACAGGATTCGTGGGGAAGAACAAATACCTTCCTAGGAAGTGGAAAACCGATTCTTTTTCTGGAAAGAGAGCAGCAAGCTCTTGCTCAAAAGATTTGATTAAAAACAACGACGGGATGTAATAGAAATGTGATCTCATGATTACCCATGAAACATTTTGCAAAAAGATTTGATCTTGATCACAAAAGAAGAGCTCATTTTGTGTATCATACCCAAAAACCAAATGAACGTACACAAAAGAAGATGATGATGAATTCCTATTCAAGATATTACCGTAAGACTCTGAGGATTTGTTATTCAAGGTTTCAAACCGCTTTAAAATGGGAAAATCTTGTGGGAGTAACCAGGTTGTGTCAGCAAATGGTTCACAGAAGAGATCAGCTATCCCGCCCCCATTGTCATAAACTAGCAGAACTCGGTTTGTAAGAAGCGCATAAAGAAAAGCCGAGGCCAAACTCAGAATTTTGTTTCCTAGTCCATCCAAGGGCATGTGTACAAAATAGTTACAATCTGAGGGCTCAGAGGTCAGTTCACTAGACTCTAGTTTTCTTATGGTCCGATTGTAGGATTCTGTATATGGTCCACATCGCTTGTGAAGTGCTTCATATTGGCGTAATCTAGAACTCAGGTAATATGAAGGCTTATATGGTGATTCTTTACGATACAATGCTGATTGATACCTACTCAAGCAGGAATTTTGGTTGTGCTTGAGAGATGATTCATGCAAACCATCTTGATGTCCTAAAAGTTGAAAACGCAAATTTTAATGAGAGCTTCTAAACGCATAGCGACAGATAAACAAACTTTTCTATAGAGCGATAAATCAAATATAAATATAATGATTCAATAACACAAAGTATACCTGCTGAACGTGCAAAATCATCATCAACATGTTCATACGAGTGTTGGAGAATGACAAAGATTAAACAAGTGATGAGAAAAACAACCACTCCAATCAACTCCTTCATTATATCTTGGTATCCAAAAAATGTGATAACAAGAAAGACTAATCTGTATAGGTTTGAGGGGATATAAATGAGTCAATGACGCGAACTGGAAATGCTTCAAGTGTACATGTTTAATTGTCAACGTACCGCAATTGGGAATTTTTCCTATATTTTTTTAGCCAATCGAGACACCAATAGTACGTTACTTATCACTTTGAGTTGACAAAAAGAAAGTACTTTAAAATGCCAGATATAAGTTTCTACAATTATTAATAACTAATTATTCGGTTAGTGAGAAAACCAGATCGATACTAAAGAAAATCATGAATGTGCGCACCCTTAAACTTTTATCATGCAGTTTTTAATGAAAAATGATTAGGGTGACTAATTCATGCAACTACTTTTATACCTAATTTAATCACTTTGTAACACATGTATTGCACTTATTTTCACTTTTTATTTACCATGCATCAAAATCATCGCTAGGCATAAAATTAAGTAGATGATGTAGGCATGCCAATCACTACTCGTTTTTAATATCAATATATGACTGCAAAAAGTAAAAAATTAGTTCTTAATAAGTCACGATTGAGTAATGATACGTTATGTTATTTGTTGTGTACAAATCACCTTCCAAACTCTATGAATATAAGTAATAACAATTGTCAACATCTTTCAGTCTCCATTTTACTCTCTTGATTTTCTGGCATGTCATCATCACCATTATTATCAAGTAATGTTCGATACTGTAAGTAGAATGATATATAATCATCTTAATTTATATAGTGGAAATGTAACTCCAAAACCATATTTTCTTTTTGAATGGACATCAGTAGAAATGTAGAATTGTAGAAGCAAAAATTCTAGTGAGAATAAAAACCGGGAAGACATAAAGAAATAGCATGCCCCTAAACATTTGAGATACACGTTAAACATTGTTTGGAGATCCAATCATCCAAATATCTATAAAAAGGTTCATTAACGACGCCTTATCTTTGTCAAGCACCATGTTGTTCTTAAAACTCCAAATGGCTCGCACCATCACATAAATAACTGCATCAAACACCAAATCGCATGGTTCACAAAGTAAGGCTGCATTACCAAATCAACGAGCGAGCAAATTACTGAGACTTGACCAGGAGAGGTGACTCTACACCAGTTCAAAATCTTGTTCCAGACACTCTTATGAAATGTTCTCGATCACTAGTTGTGTGTCTTTAATTTTCATGGGCGTAATGGGTCGTTGACCGGTGTTAATTGTTGCTCCCGTTATTAGTTCGTTACAAAGATTAACTAACTTAACTAACCAACTTCAATGCTTAGCTAAGTATAAAACGTTTAACAAATATAAACAGTTAGTAAAGATTTACACAAATATTTTTAATGTTTAAATTCTTATTAGAAATGAATCAAAAAATTTACTAAGATTGTTGCGTTGCGGAATACCAATCTAAGATCAATGAAAGTATTTGGTGATCTACTCACTTAACTCGAACACAAACCAAAGTCGGTGTTTAATAAAGAACTATGCTAACCACACTGAAAGGGTCCAGGGACTTAATTCTTATGGAGGAGTAAATGTTCTCTTGTATCACATTAATTGCAAGAGATAACATTTACTCATTTACAACATTCTCTTATATAGGCGAAGATCGAGGTGGATACCCGTAGGATAATAGGGACGTGTCGAGCATTTAACTGTGTAGTACATTTACATTAAATACTTCTATTCTTAAAATGTGTCCAATTCCTCTTTAGGAGACATTGTTGACAACTATTTGCCCCTTTTTATAACCAAATTGCCCCTGGAAATCCCCATCTCACAAAATTGTAGTCTTTCCTTAGGTTTTTTGTTTATTTAAATACTCCGCTATATTTGTGGTCCTTCCATATGAAAAGATAAGTAAAATAATTTAAGGTGTATGTACTATGTAGTATGTGAAAATAACCCATTTTTTTAGGAAATTTTTTATTGAGAAGAAGAAGAAGAAAAAAAAATATATAAAAAAAATAAAAAAAGGAAAAAAATTGCAAATCGGTTTAGTTACAAGTTTTTGAGAATCTTTTCTCTAAAAAAGAATGAAAATCTCATTTTTCAAAATTTAACTGAATTTTTAAAAAGAATGAAAACATCATTTAAACGGGTTTCTAAATTTATAGCATTTTTCTAGAGATAAAAACCATTCCCTTTTTTCAAAGAAATCGAAATAGAAAATCAAAGAAATTTTTCTACACTAAGCACACCATTATCTTTCAGTTTTTTTCCTGAAATTTTCAACAATATTTTTGATTATTTTGGAGAAATCTTTAAAATGTACTGGTAACATATTTCTGGGGTTTCCATTCTCAAGTTGCTGCTTTCAGTTCCTTCCGCTTAGATATGTGAATTTCAACTGATTTATTCAAAATGGGTCAGTTTGCTTCTGCTTTATATCTATGATCTATCACGAATCAGCTAAAAAAAATTTACTCCATTATATAAGTGATCCCTCACTTATATTATGGAGTAATTTTTCTATGAAGTTCATATCCAAATTATAATGATTTTGCTGGATCAAGATGAGCTGCATCACTGTAACACATAAGATAGCCTCCCCACCTAAATCGCGGCAATCTCAACCCATTTATCACAAACGGGCCAAATCTAAAAGGGGAGCAGGTCAAATGTGTCAAATAGGTTGAAAGTCGAACATAAAACCTCTTAAATCTGTTTATTCAAAATTTTAGAGTACGAGGCTTTATCCAACCCGTGCGATGCACGGTCTGTTGGTTGATTAATTATGTGTTTTTTCGTAATGTTGGTGCAGACGCTTGTATAAACATATGATGGTATTTAGATGCGTATGGCAGATTTTGAGTTGTTAGAGAATTTGATGAATGTTTCAAGATCTTTTAAATTGCATAATTGTATGCGTTTATGGTTTGTGCAACAGGCATGTGAAGATGATGCATTTTCAAAGTTGCTTTTTGCTTGTTGTCAACATTGCTTTGAGAAAGATTCAAGTGAATCAAGCAAAAACCGGTGTTTGCGAGGAAGAATCAAATGCTAAAAAGATGAATGAGTTTAATTAGTTGCACGGTCTTTGGTTGAATATCTACGTGTTTTGTACGTAATTTGGTGCAGACGGTTGAATGAGCATATGGCGGAATTTAGATGTCTTTTAGATAAGTTTATAGATTTTTTTTTATTGTTTTTTCCCTTTTATTTTAGTCTATGTAATTAGTTATATGTAATGTATTGTATTCATTTTAGTTGATTTGATTGTGATGTTATCATAACTTTTGTATTTAAATTAGTTTATTTGCATTAAAAGTTTCAATTAAAATAGTCTTTACTCATGTAATATTTTAATATGAATAAGTTACATAATTTTTTTTGTCTATCGGGACAAAATCATGTATGACTTAACATATATTATATCCCGTACATGGAAGCAAAACATTGTTTGTGACTATAAAAGTTGCTCCAATCTAACTATGTGTAGCATGAGACAATTATAACTTACTAACTGACCCGTGCGATACACAAATGTTGTATTTAATTATTCATCACGTAATGTTTACCTGTCTGCCCTAAGTATACTTTTTTAAATCAATTGTTGTTTATCATAGAATCAGTTCCCACTCGATAGCTAAATGTTTAGTTTGTGTTTATGATATTTGAAATAAATTTAAGTATCGATTTTGCTATGGACTTGATTGTTTATTATTTGAACTAAAAAAATCATCTTGCATACTCTTGTTTTACAATTCTATCGATAACTTTAATAAGAAACAACAATTCTTTAAAATGTATTTTGAAGAGAATAAAGTAAAGGAAAACCTCATTCTAGGCTCGGTCAAACAAAAGTTTAACGTATAGAAATAGGTAGTATTAAAGTGAATATTCATAGGTGCAATTAATGGTATTAATTATTGAACAAAATATTGCTAGGTACAACTAATCATATTAAATATTATTTACGAATGGTATATTAAATGGCTACAACCTTCTTCAAATATAAAAATACAAAATCAATGGTATATTAAATGGCTAATCATATTAAATATGATTTACAAATTCAAATAACATTTTTGGCTCAGTCCAAAATTCGGATTATAATGCCACAAATAAGCCCAGACCATATTCGGGTAGTATCCATCAAACATTCTTCTAATTTTGCTCATTTGTAAACCTAAATTTACTCACTAAAAGAACGCAGTCATCTCGTTCTCTCTGTCTAACAATTCGCCCCCTATGTACTCTTTCCTCCTAGGCTCCTAAGAACGCAGCTACCATTACCAATACTCTTTACCTGCTAAACTACACACAAACACAACAATGAATCATCTATATCTCCACACAAATCTAAACCACAACAACCAAAACAAATACATTAACCTGGTTGGTATCTTTTATATCCGAGCCGTACAACTTAGTCACATCATTTTCAAGCCACGAAACACAGAACTAAACGAAACCTTTGAAACTTTCTTCGCATATCGAGGCAAAGCTCGTCTTCAAGATCTTTAAGTGAGGTCTCGGGTAAAGTGTAATTTTAGATCAATGATGAGTTGGTTTTCGAGATGTAAAGATCGTTAAAGCTGTTATAAGCACATGAAAACTATACCTGAGATCTATTTGCATGTACTTCCGTTTCTATTTTGAGTCGTTCTTTTTATGCTTTTTTTTTTTGTGCCTGAGTCTTGTAAAACTGCGATCTTTGTGATGGTCGATGTGTTGTTGTGACTGTTGGTAATCGTGAGGTCTCGTTTGTGTTCGAGACATGTTTGTGTATGATATGGGTTTGTGATTAAATGCACATCGGGCAGTTTTTTTTCATGGTGGTGAAGATTAGTGCCAAAAAAATGATATGGTGAAAATGGTTTGATAGTTAGGTATTTATAATGTTCAAAAAAGTGTAACTCCAGGATGGTTAGTATTCTCTTTGGTTGTAAAATCGCAACCCTTTTGTGTTCCAGCATTGAAGATGTGTTTATTGTGAGCATGTGAGCATTCAAGCCAGGGATATTTGCATTCAAGTTGAGCCTCTTCATAAACCAAATTGTATCTGCATTCAATATGAGGCCCTTCTAAAACGAAATTGGTTGTAGTTATTTCGGTATGCATAGTCATGTTTGTACCGTACTTATGGTTGTGCACAACCCCCCTTGCACATTAAATTAAGGGGGATAAGCTTTAAGTATAATAGATTATTGTGAAAATTTCAGATTTTGCAATTATAATTAACCTATTTATCTGAAGGAGAGTATCGAAATTGACTAAAAGTGTTAGCTGAACCTATTTTGACTCGTTACGCAACTCGCCTACCTATTTTGACTACTATCTTGTGATAGTTATGGGGGACCAATGGACCATTGCAGCAGAAGCAAGGGTGGGTTGCTCTTATAAACATTCAGTTTCAATCAGCAAGATCTTGAAAGAGGGTTTGGAAGCACCTTTTTGAGATATGTACCTTGTGCGATGAATAAATTGGCTATGTAGAAAGCAGAACAGTGCTATGTGAAGTCTCTGACAAACGATACTCCACAAAGGAATAAATTTCTGGTCAAACAAAAAGTAATGTTGCCAACTGCCTATAGCAGATCATCGAACATGGAAAACAAAGACCAGACTTTGTAACATGAGAATTGGTGTTACAAGTTGTATAACTACTCAGGATAAAACGGGAACTAGAATTATGTCTATATAAGTTATAATAAATGTACAAAAAGATACAGAAAGACTGTCTGGAAAAAGAGGTGTTCGAGAGCATAGTCAGTTAGCAATTACCCGACTGTCATACATTGTGTGTAACTTATCATTGTAGCTGCTTTTCTTGCTAACTGGAACTGAATGATACTTCCTTTTTAACAGCACAGTTAAAACAAAATTGCAAGGGGGGCACTTTCCAGGAGCTGACATATAAATGGACAATGCTTTCTAAAACAGCTCTATGCAACTGCAACTCCACATCAATCATGCCCACCACAGAATTTTGCATTCGCTCCAAAGCACAGTGAACAATTAGCTCAAGCTTCAGCACTAAGAAGGGTTAACCCTCATTTAGTTGAATTATTTGTCATTGTCCGACTGTTTAGTCTTCTTCCTCATCTTCATCCTCATCATCAAAATCATTAGTAGGGTGCCCGTTAAGATCCACATCTATCCCATTAACCTTCCTCACAAATTGTCCTCTTACACGAGGTCGTCTCTCAGCTAACTTCTTCCTATTAACATACCGAATTTTCTTGTCAAAGCAACGCTCTTTCCTCTTTTGCCTGAACTTGAGCAATGCTACTTCTCTACGGCCAACCGTTTGACTTTTTTCATCATTTGATCATGTACTTCCATACGTAGGCCATGGGTGGGGCATCTGGCCTGGTTGTATGAAAAGATTAACTTGAGGGTAATAAGGGAATGACGTCATCCCAGGCATGTGCTGAGGAGGATAATGTGGAGGATACATTGACGATGGTGATGATGATGGTGCTGACATCATAACCTGATTCATTGCTCCCTGAACATAATAAGGATAAGTGGAATGGGGATTGTTATAGCCTGCGACATTAGGATGAGAGTTACTCCTCAACTCTTCCATCTTTGAGGTCATTTGCTGAGAGCATTCTGCTGGTAAAGGGGGTGTGGAAGACTCGTCCAACGACACAGAATCAGGGAAGCCGTTGCCGCCATGAAAGTCACCTGCGTGAGAAAGATTTGCCATAGGTTGTTTGTTATAATGTCCTTGAGTCTCACCACATGGCCTAAGTTTTTGTGGAACAGTTTGACCAAAAAGGCTGATAGTTGGACCGTCCACGTCACCACGTAAGCTTGGTTCTTTGTGAATTATCAAGAGCGGAGTCGTTTCAGCAACAGGTACAGAAATCGTCGGTATCACCAATTTGACATATGTTAAAAATGCTGAAGACTGGCCTATCTTTAGTGCACTTTTCTTTGGAACAGACACATATTGCCCTGAAAACAGATTATATGTAAACCATGATCAGAAAAACAAAGCATGCTGATAGCAAACATAATATGTAATGGATAATCTGTCCACCTCGTTGATGGTCATTAGTTCCTGCTAGACTGGATCCATTATTTGTTAAACTAACAAATTGTGTATTTGCAGGTGCATGAGCCACACCAATCTGAGATAAAACAATCATGCATAGCAAGTCAAATTACCAAGTGCACCTTAAAAAATAAAAAAATAGATAAGTAATCTTAGCGCAAAATGAATCAGGTTCTCCATGATTGAAACATTCATGTCGCATTTTCAATACTATGCATATTAAATTTTTAGAAAAAACAGCGTGTAGACTACAGAATGTGCACGGAAATTGTCACGGGAAGGCAAATTATTGACATTGGAGTAATAAAGCATTTCCTAGCCATTATTCACTTAGCTTTTTATTTTGTATGTGCTGCTATAGAAACGTCTTTTTAGCCAATATCCTTATAACATAACAATCTGTATGTATACAAGTAATTAATAATTTCGCAGATGATTTTCACCTCATTTTCCCGATAGATTGAAACAGAAAGTTCAGGATTGACACACTTGCGTGACTTTTCATCTGTATCATCTGAAAACATTGTACTGGTTGTGTTAACATCGCTATGGTCTGATGGTACCAGATCGAATTCACAGTTCACGAGCTGCTTCTCAGTCAAGCCAAGCTGTCAAAATTAAAATTAGCATGTATTTGATCATGATAATTAACTCGCCACCACTAAAATACCCTTTATTCCAACCAAACCGTGTTATCATATCCCTACACCTTACGTTACAACTCTTTATAAAGCCCTCTTTGATAGTTTATCTTAGGTGCTTACGCCTAGTGGAGGAGTAATTGAACCTTTCCCAAGCCTATGGTAATCTATTTGCTATGACAGGTAGTGAGTGTTATTTTCCGTTTCCATTTATGAGATATAAACTTTATGACATTTGAGAGATGTGAGAATCTAAACACTATTTGTGAGGTGCTAGTGTATGATTCCGTGCTTGTTATGATTAGGGTCTAATAACTATTTATTGTAATTACTTTTATATTCATGTTAAATGACCCCTAACTCATATTTTGATTGGAATAAAAGATCATTTGCTTGAGGACAAGCAAATCTCAAGTGTAAGGGTATTTGATGAGACGAAAAGTGTTACGCTTTTAGGGGGTCATTTAAGCCCTAATTCGTATAAATGTGATCAAATATTGCCCTAAATCGTTCCTTTTGTCATTTTAGGTACTTTTGAGAGGAATTCTGGAAAACATGCACATTTGGACGTTTTTGGAGCATAAAAGT
>LBNU01009665.1:94504-123081 GCA_014162995.1 Artemisia annua
TTAGACCTATTAGAGTAGCTTTTCTATCCTAACGAACACTATTCCCTGTGAGAGAACGATCAATCCCCCGTACTTACCACTATCCTATACTACATCGGTCAGGTACACTGCCTGGTGGTGTTGTAAGCCTCTTGAGATCCCTCGAGAGGTAAAACCTGTTGTAAGGTCACAAAACCACGCATCACAACACAATGGGGATGATGAGGGGAGTGTGATGATGGTGGTGGTGAGATAAGGGTGGCGGCGGTGAGAGCTCAGACGACCGGAGTTTGGCCGGATTTTTAGAGAGAGAACAAAGGGAGGGGCGGCTATTATAGAGAGAGGAAGAGCATTGGGTGAAAACCCTAAAAATGAAAAGTGGGAGTTATAATTCCCTTTATATACTTGTCATAAAATAAGTGAAGAGTCAAATACAACTTGCAAGGTTCACAAAAGACAAGGGGCAATTGCGAAAATATTTCCACATGGACCAAAAGCGTAATTTCTGAAATCTTTTACGAAATGAGGCTCGGGGCTCAGTTCAACTAGTAAACGAAAGATTCATGATACGAGAATTACACCAACGCGCTCAGAATAATATTTTCGATAAAAATGAATATAAATATGTCTAGTTTCTCACAAACAATACCAAACTCAAAATAAATGATCGTTTCTCCGAATAGGACATGTAGGGAAATTTGAGGGTTGTCACAAGTGATATGCTTGATATATGTGTAGTATCACCAGTGATATGTTTGATATATGTCTAGTATCACCAGTGATATGCTTGATATATATGTACTATCACCAGTGATATGTTTGATATATGTGTAGTATCACCAGTGATATATTTGATAATCTGTTTCTTATTGTTGTAATTACTGATAAGCTATCTATGATACTGGACTTCTTTTGTAGACAACCTGAGAGAGCTAAAGTCAAAAGTTGAGATTGATTTGCCAAGTCTTCCACCCCAAAAAGTTTGTGATATTGTTCAAGATTTTATGGGTATAAAGAATCCTCCTAAAGGACATAAGAATGACCGTATTAAGGGTGGACGTGAGAAAGCTATTGAGAAAAGTAAGAACCAAAAAAGGGGTTGTAATATTTGTAGTTTAATTGATCATAATAGACATACTTGTCCAAACAAGGGAAAAGTTTCAAATGTCAATGGTGCGGCGGCTTAGATGAAAGTGGAGGCGGTTTCTCAGTCGCTGCAATTGAAGTATTAGTTTGTTGATTGATTGATTTTTTTACTGAATTGTTAGGTTTATTTAATAGCATTGCTAATTTTATCTCGTACTTGTATATCATTTGTGATACTATTATGTTTTTCTTTTCTTTTCTTTTGAATTGTTAGGTTTACTCAATAACACTAGTAAAATAAAGCTTAACAAGTAAACAAAAAAACCTATAAAATATACAAAATTTCACAAGTGATAATACAAATAATACTAATGATAATATACATATACATGTCAACTTCAAATATCACTGGTGATACTATAGGTATGACACTTTTCACTTTTCACATTACCATATTAAACTAAATACCACTCAAAACTTTATCAAACAAATATTCACAAATCAAGATGGATTAAACAATTGCCCGCTATGGCCCATTTCTATGAGTTTTAATCTCTTGTGACAAATAACATGATTAAGTCAAACTAAATACCTACTATTGACTTCCAACTTTTCAACTATACACATTTATTTATAACCGTATAGATTAAAATATAACAACGCAATTGTTTTCATCAACTTGTTTTATTTACTTTTGTTCTTCAACAATCGTCCTCTTCATTGGTTCATCAACCAACACCTTCATTTTATTCCCAGATGCTTTCGGGGGAACCTTTGATATCACATGTGATCTCATATCAGATGTGATATCACAGGTGATACCACCTGTGATATCACAGGTGATATTACTGGTGATATCACATGTGTGTCAGCTTTCTTCTATTTGTTGAATCAATTGTGGTGATGGAGGAACTTTGTTGGAAAATTTAGTGCACTTGAAGGATTAATTCACACCTGGTAATGGGTTTGGAGGTACGGAGTGTACACCCATTTGGTCACTGAATTCCTTGACTCAATAGTGGTTATGCTAAAGTACTGCTTGTTCAAAGTACTGCTTGATTAAAGTACTGCTTGATCAAAGTACTGCTTGATCAAAGTACTGCTTGATCAAAGTACTGCTGGATCCTACTGATGGATTCTACTGAATCTGTTTCTGCTGATAGCATGAATATGTTTCTGCTGATAGTATAAATCAGATTCTGCTGACAGTGGATTCTGCTACTAGTTTCCACTGATAGTGTTAACATTACCACTGCTAGTGTTATTGTTTCCACTGATACCTACTATTATGGAAAGTATTATGTTATAATTAATGGACCGTTAATTATACATAATTCCATGGGCTAGGGTTTGAGTAAACTCTATTATAAATAGAGGTCATAACATTCTGCATGAGAACGATCAACACAAAACCCTAAACACTTGAATACACTTTTGTTCTTGATTTGTGCCTAAAACAAGAACATCACTTGGTCTTATCCCATAGAGATATTCGTGTAACCCAGGCATAGGGTCGAATAGTTTCTATTGGAAAGTGATACCACGATTTCAAGTGAATATCCGGTACTTCATTGATTATCTTAACCCTAATCTGGGAACACAGAAACACATAATAACCAACAATCAATAGAAACTATTAGTGATAATCAATGGCTGCTGCTATGAGACAAATGGCTGCTAACTTTTCCAAGTTGGAAAAGTTTGAAGGTGTTGATTTCAGAAGATGGCAAAAGAAGATGCACTTCTTGTTGTCAAGTATCAATGTGGTGTATGTTCTGACTACTGCTATTCCTCAAGATTATGGAGATGATGCTACTATGGAACAGATGAGGGCAAGAAGCAAGTGGGAGAATGATGACTATGTCTGCAGAGGTTTAATCCTCAATGGTATGTCTGATTCTCTTTTTGATATCTATCAGAGTGTTGAGTCTTCTCAAGAACTATGGGATTCCTTGGAAGCCAAGTATATGGCTGAGGATGCATCAAGTAAAAAGTTCCTTGTAAGTAATTTTAACAATTACAAAATGGTTGATTCTAGACCTGTCATGGAACAATACAATGAACTTCTTAGTATACTTGGTCGATTCACACAACATAAGATGAACATGGATGAGGCTATTTCAGTCTCTTGTATCATCGATAAACTACCTCCTTCTTGGAAAGATTTTAAGCATATGCTTAAGCATAAGAAGGAGGAGTTAACTCTTTTTGAGTTGGGCAGTCACTTGCGCATTAAGGATTCACTCAAAGCACAAGATATTGACAAGCCAAAGAGTAGCAATGCTACTGGTCCATCAGTTGTCAATGTGGTGGAGCATAACAACTCCTCTAGGAACAATGACAACAAGGGCAAGCGTAAACATCATGATAACACCAAAGATGATCTTAACAAGAAATCTAAAGTTACCTGTTGGAAGTGTGGGAAACCTGGACACTTCAGAAAAGATTGCAAGGGTGGTAAACTTGGAAACAAATCTAATGGATCAGGCACAAATGGAGGAAGTGGTAACACCAATTCTCTGAAAGGCCAGAATATGTTTAATAAGTCTTCTGAGATTTATTATGTTACATATATATCTGAAGTTTACTTTGCGCAGGATGATGATGTTGCTTGGTGGGTTGACTCTGCAGCAACAATTCATGTGTGTAAAGATAGAAGCTGGTTCAATTCTTCATATGGGAAATGAGTCAACTGCCCTGGTGCCTGGAAAAGGATGTGTGGATTTGAAGTTTAGTTCAGGAAAGATTGTTTCTTTGTTTAATGTTTTACATGTTCCTGATATTAGAAAGAATTTATTTTCTAGTAGTGTTTTGAATAATTGTGGTTATAAACAAGTAATTGAATCTGATAAGTATGTTTTGTCTAAACATGGTGTGTTTATTGGTTTTGGCTATTTGTGTAATCAAATGTTCAGGCTTAATATTGTTCATGATAATGTTAATTCTACTTTTATGTCAACCACTAAATTAAATGATTCAAACTTATGGCATGCTAGACTTGGCCATGTACACTTTAAAAGAATGCAAGATATGTCTAAGGATGGGTTAATTCCAGCAATTGACATGGACACTAAAAGGTGTAAAACTTGTATGATGAACAAAATAACTAAGAAACCTTTTCAAAGTGTAAAACGTAAAACTAAAGTGTTGGAACTGATTCATAGTGATCTATGTGATTTGCATGCTACTCCCTCTTTGGGGAATAAGAAATACTTTGTAACTTTTATTGATGATGCTTCTAGGTTTTGTTATGTTTATTTGTTACATACTAAGGATGAAGCATTAGATAAATTTAAAGTATTTAAAACTGAAGTTGAATTGCAACAAGGGTCTCTAATCAAAAGATTTAGGACTGATAGGGGAGGTGAGTACATGGATACTCTGTATTTTCGGTCTGTTGGTATAATCCATGAAACGACTGCTCCCTCCCTATACTCCTCAGCAAAATGGTATTTCTGAAAGGAAAAACAGGGTGCTGAAGGAGATGGTTAATTCCATGTTGTCCTATTCAGGGCTGAGTCAAGGGTTCTGGGGTGAAGCTATGTTGACAGCTTGCTATTTATTAAATACGGTTCCCAACAAAAGGAACAAGGTTACCCCTTATGAACTCTGGACTAAAAGAAAACCCAACCTGAACTTTCTCAGGATTTGGGGTTGTAAGACTCCTTGATCCAAAGAAGAAAACTTTGGGTGAAAGAGACATTGAATGCATCTTTGTTGGATATGCTGAGCATTCCAAAGCATATAGGTTCTATGTTATTGAACCTAATGAATCTGTTTCAATTAACTCTATAATTGAATCAAGGGATGCACTCTTTGATGAGAATAAATTCTCATCTATCCCTAGACCAATGCAAAGGATTCCAAATGGAACCGATGACAATGGTGCTTCAGAAGTATCTGATGAGGTTCCTGCTGAGGTTGTGGAACAACAACCTGAACCTGAGCTCAGAAGGAGCAATAGGGTGAGGACTCCAAAGTCATTTAGACCTGACTTTCAATTATACTTAATTGAAGGTACAAGGAGTGAGGTCTCTGACCAATACTCATATTGCTTCATTGTTGAGGATGATCCTAAAACATTTGAAGAAGCAATGAAGTCCCAGGATGTTGCTTTCTGGAAAGAAGCAATTAATGATGAGATGGACTCCATCATGGGCAATAACACTTATGTGTTGACTGATCTACCACCTGGTTGCAATCCTCTAGGTTGCAAATGGATTTTCAAAAAGAAAATGAAGGTAGATGGAACTGTTGAAAAGTTCAAGGCAAGACTAGTTATTCAGGGCTTTAAACAAAAGTCAGGAATAGACTACTTTGATACTTATGCTCCAGTAGCACGTATCAGTACCATAAGATTGCTGCTTGCTTTGGCATCAATTCACAATCTGGTTATTCATCAGATGGATGTGAAGACAGCTTTCTTGAATGGTGATTTAGATGAGGAGGTTTACATGAAACAACCTCAGGGCTTCATCATGCCTGGCAATGAAAACAAGGTGTGTAAACTGATTAAGTCTCTTTATGGACTAAAACAGGCACCTAAGCAATGGCATCAAAAATTTGATGAAGTGGTTTTGTCTAGTGGTTATTTACTAAATCAGGCTGACAAATGTGTATATAGCAAATTTGATGAATCTGGTAAAGGAGTCATCATTTGTCTATATGTTGATGACATGTTGATCTTTGGCACCGACCAAAATCAAGATGATCTTACAAAAGAATTTTTGTCATCAAGGTTCTCCATGAAGGATATGGGGGAGGCAGATGTTATCCTTGGTATTAGGATTAAACATGATAGTAACAAGATTTCTATCTCTCAGTCTCATTACATTGAGAAGGTGTTAAAGAAATTTAATTACTTTGATTGTACTCCAGTAAGTACTCCTATGGATACAAGTGAGAAGCTAATGCCTAATACTGGCAAAGATGTATCTCAACTTGAGTATTCTAGGGTAATTGGCTGCTTGATGTATGCCATGACTTGTACTAGACCTGATATTGCTTTTGCAGTGGGTAAACTGAGCAGGTATACTAGTAATCCTAGTGTTCATCACTGGCAAGCAATTCAGAGCGTCTTTAAGTTTTTGAAGAGAACTATGGATTATAGTATCTCATATACTGGTTATCCTTCTGTATTAGAAGGATACACTGATGCAAGTTGGATCAGTAACACTGAAGACAATTCGTCTACCAGTGGCTGGGTATTCCTACTTGGTGGAGGTGCAATTTCTTGGGCATCCAAGAAACAAACTTGCTTCACCAGTTCAACCATGGAATCTGAATTTGTGGCTTTAGTTGCTGCTGGTAAAGAAGCTGAATGGTTGAGAAACTTGCTTCTTGAGATTCCATTGTGGCCTAAACCTATAGCATCTATTTCTATTCGTTGTGATAGTGATGCTACATTGGCAAAGGCTTATAGCCAGGTGTACAATTGGAAGTCTAGACACTTAGGTGTCAGGCATAACATGATTCGTGAGCTTATCATGAATGGGGTGGTATCTATAGAGTTTGTTAGATCTCAACAAAACTTAGCTGATCACTTGACGAAGGGTTTGGCTAGAGACTTGGTTTTAAAGTCTGCTAAAGGGATGGGTTTAAGTCCAACTAAGTCACTGAATGCAAAGATACCCAACTCCCTTCTAAGGAAACTTGGAAGCTGAGTTCAATGTGGAAAGCTGAACATTTTGTGGACTGAAGCACATGTATCACATACATCCCAAGGTTGTGCTTGTTACCTGCTGGAAAGAAGGATGAAGTCTTCATTTATTAATGGTTAATTTCTTTGAAAAAGTGTTGAGCAAGAACATGATTAAAGATGAACCACCTATGTAAATGTTGAAGTTTTGCCGCTTCAGGAAGCTTTGGACTTTTAGCTTTTACAACATTTATGAATTGGATATGGACACATGGCTTGTAATAGTGTCAGGAGTATTTAAGTGTTTGAAAACTTGTGTGTATTTATCTTCAGGTATTCAAATGAGTTGAAGGGTTCAATTCTTAGAACACCCTGATTCTCGAATGTTTGAACGTATATGTACTAATGTGGAAATTGAATCCTCAGGATATTTTCATTTATGCACTTGTTTTGTTTATTGTTTATTTTTCATGCAAAGGAAGTGAACTAAATTTGGGGAGGATTGTTGGAAAATTTAGTGCACTTGAAGGATTAATTCACACCTGGTAATGGGTTTGGAGGTATGGAGTGTACACCCATTTGGTCACTGAATTCCTTGACTCAATAGTGGTAATGCTAAAGTACTGCTTGTTCAAAGTACTGCTTGATTAAAGTACTGCTTGATCAAAGTACTGTTTGATCAAAGTACTGCTTGATCAAAGTACTGCTGGATCCTACTGATGGATTCTACTGAATCTGTTTCTGCTGATAGCATGAATATGTTTCTGCTGATAGTATAAATCAGATTCTGCTGACAGTGGATTCTGCTACTAGTTTCCACTGATAGTGTTAACATTACCACTGCTAGTGTTATTGTTTCCACTGATAACCACTGATACCTACTATTATGGAAAGTATTATGTTATAATTAATGGGCCGTTAATTATACATAATTCCATGGGCTAGGGTTTGAGTAAACTCTATTATAAATAGAGGTCATAACATTCTGCATGAGAACGATCAACACAAAACCCTAAACACTTGAATACACTTCTGTTCTTGATTTGTGCCTAAAACAAGAACATCACTTGGTCTTATCCCATAGAGATATTCGTGTAACCCAGGCATAGGGTCGAATAGTTTCTATTGGAAAGTGATACCACGATTTCAAGTGAATATCCGGTACTTCATTGATTATCTTAACCCTAATCTGGGAACACAGAAACACATAATAACCAACAAACTTGTGATATCACAAGTGTTTGAGCTTCTTCAATTTGGTTGTGGAGATGTTGTGCTTTCTTCAATTACAGTTGCACTTGTTGTTGATTCTTTTCGTTTGATGAGGCTGTTTTTTGCACAGGTTAAGTCAAATACAAATATCACTAGTGATAATACACATATATACAGTACAACTTCAAATATCACTGGTGATACACACGTATGATACTTTTTAGTCACACAATTCATCAAACACTTGGTGTGCATCCATGTTTACAAAGTTTTTTTTACTCAGAAACTCAACCAAATGTAAACACTAAAAAACACAACCAATAAAACAACTAAATAATTAGTCAGAAGCATCATACCTTCATCCCGAGATTCAGTAGGTTCATTTTGAACCGGTTTTTTCGTGGATTTGCTTGTGGACTCGATGATTCTTCCATTTTTGTGTTTTATTGATGATTTGAACGGTTAAAAAGTGGTTATTTTTTATTTGTTATGGTGGTTTTTGATGATGGTTAGAGAGAGAAAGTGAGTTTTTTGTGATATCTGATGTGTGGAAAGTGAGAAGTAGATGGTGGGGTAAGTTTGGTGAGTTTGGCAAAAATTGTCCGTCCGTGTTTTTTATTATTAAATATTGTTTTTTTAAATGGAGTCTTCTGATTGATCCATTGGTATGTGAGGGTTTTTGAATTTGCAAAATAAAACGCCTCTGCTTTTCATAGAAAAAAATATCACTTATTTATCATATCTCCATGTATTAACAACAAAGTTCATTAGCTAAGCCAAAGAGTGTTCCTAACGAAGACTTTACGATAACGACATTTATGTGCCTCATCGAATATTAAGCTCTTCCAGCCAATAGGGTTGGGTCACATCATCACTGTTAACTTATAACTAAAACGTTTTCTTTTTTAAATAAGTGATGCTTACGTATCGATCAATTAAGTGGGTTTATCACTTGGAAATTTCATAAAAACTATATTTTGAAACATAGATGGCTAAAAGTATTAGGTTACTTGCCTTTGTTTTTTAAAATATTTTTGTAGAATCTGCGAAATTATGTTTGCGAAAAAATAGGTGAGATCTAAAAATAAATAAACACACTTCTTTCATTTCCTCTACCCGCTTGTAGACATAAGTGAAAAAAAAAAATGCACTTCTTTCATTTCCTCTTCCCGTGTGCAGATATAAGAGGAACACAAACGCACTTATTTCATTTCATCTTCGCGCTTGCAGACAAAAGTGAAAAGAAGTGCTTTTCTTTAAAAAAAAAAAAAAAAAAATGGTCAAGATTCAAGAATATCAATGATTAATAAACCAAAGTGCTTGTGTCACGATCAATGACAGAACTAAGGGGTCTTGCGGTGTCATAGGACTTCAATAAAATTTTGGTTCGTATTGTAAATTTTCGTAAAAAGTCTCATATTTGTAAATACACTAGGTCCAAATGCATCATGTTTCTTGTACTTGCTTAGTTGATCTGTAAGCATGGGCGGTTTTGGGCCGGCGCACCATCAGCAACCGAGCCGGGCCCAACCCACTAAGAGGCACTAAAATTTTTTATACCCATTATATGTACTAGGCCCAACCCACTATAGTCTATAACAGTAAGAAAGAAAGAACCCATTTGAGTTAAGGAAAACAATGGGAAGTGGACCATCAAAGAATCCAGACAGTAGCTCACATGAAAGTGGTGAAGAGAAAGAAGACCATGGTGGTGGTGGTAAGCTTTATGTTTCATTGAAAATGGAAAATTATAATATAAGAGATGACCTTGTTCCTCATGTTTATGGCTCTGTTCCTCTTATTGGCTCTTGGGATTCCTCTAAAGCTGTACTACCTACCTACCTTTTTTTTCTCTTCTTCCTTTTATAACTAGCAGGGTACCCGCGCGATGCGGCGGCGGGTACCCTGTGACTACATTTTAAGGCGAGAGATGTTGTTCGATTATAGGTTTTTTCTAACAAGAACTATACGAATGATAATTTAAATTAAAATAATTTTATGCAATAACAATGCAAACTATTTGATATCTAAATAAACATAAGGTCCAAACTAAAGAAAGGAACATAATTAGCATCTTTGAAACATAAGTTAAAATAAACTTTATTACATAATAAAATGAAATTTTGCATGAACACAAATATTCGAACTATTAATATGCATAACTAGTTGCAACTATTAATATGCATAATTAGGGTTTCCTCCTCCTCATTTTTTTTTCACTCAAAACCCTCCTCCTACTTCTCTCAACAGCCGCCACCCCTCTCCTCCTCACCACCTCGTCCGTTCGCCCATGCACCGGCCCCATTCACTTGCTTATCGTAGAAGCTGTAAGTACACAGTGCCCCACAACTATGAATAGTATAGTGGGGTTGAAAGACAAGAGTGCCCGCCCCTTCTTTCTCAAGTAGGCTACTTTTTTCGGAACGCAGTCCGAGATAACCGTAACCGTGTATATATATAAATATATCTTCGATGCTACACGTCACAACCAACTGCAAAAAAAACACAAACCCTCCTTATTTCACCCTCCACAACCCCGTTTTGTGGTGAACGCGCCGTGTGACCACCCAACGCGCCACCACCACCATTTTTTCACCATCGTGGTTAGTCAAGAACAAGAAAGACAAGTTTTGTAATAATTTATTTGACTCCTAAACTGTATGTTATGATATAAATATAATTAATTAAATTAACCTAAGACATGCTTAATATAAATATATGTTACAAAATGAATCCTCCATAACAACTACTACAAGATATCACTCGTTAAAACAAGTGCAAGGGCTGACTTTCTTTTGTAATTTGTGATACACATTTATTTGAATTATGGAAACTTATATCGTGATAATCATCCCTATCAATCTTCGTAATCTCGGCATTATAATACTCCCATTTACCATAATACTCGGTCCAATCACTTCATCAATCCATTATTTATTGCCTTATTTGAGAACTTCCCATACACGTTTATTTAAATGACCCACACCTCATCTCTTCTTTTTTTTGCTTTTTCATACTCACGCCTAGAAACTAAACACACACAACATTAATATAAATACAACTGATTCTCCCTATCTCATTTGTATCAAATGACATTGCCCTCCCATTTGTTTCCCTATTTGTGAGTTTAGAAAACGAACCCACACATCTAAACAACAACAAACAACAAACGACTCTAGTATTCGATAATCAGATGGCAAGACAATTTTGAAGAGGAGGGTTTCTGCTTAGGGTTCGTAGGACGATTTTCTCAAAAGGTCAAAACCAAATAATCATCACAACCTAACAAACATTCGGTTTTATCATGGTGGCTTGTGGATCTATTCGATTGCTTTTCGATCTATTCGTTTTTATGAGTTTTGTTCAGGGTTATATTTGAATAATTTATATATTTTTTGGTGGAGATGGTTTTTTTTGGCTAAATTGTTTCGTTTAAGATCTTGAGGAGGCAGATGGGTTTTTTTTTTTACAAGATATTGTTATTATATGGATGGTTGTACATTGTGATGAAATGGTTGTACTTTTAGGTGTAGGGGTGTTTTTAATGCTATTAATGTATAATTCTAAGGATTTTGGTCTGAATTTCGATTTATGCTTGTTTTTGTTGTACACAATGCTTTGCTTGTTGTAATTATGAAAATTCCTTGCTTTAAAGTATTGTAAACCTTGCATCCTTTTTTGTACATCTCAATTTTTTGGAGAGAGAGTCATTCCTCTATTATCACAGCCTAACAAACATTCGGTTTTATCATGGTGGGTTGTGGATCTATTCGATTGCTTTTCGATCTATTCGTTTTTATGAGCTTTGTTCAGGGTTATATTTGAATAATTTATATATTTTTTGGTGGAGATGGTTTTTTTTGGCTAAGATATTGTTTCGTTTAAGATCTTGAGGAGGCAGATGGGGTTTTTTTTACCAGATATTGTTATTATATGGATGGTTGTACATTGTGATGAAATGGTTGTACTTTTAGGTGTAGGGGTGTTTTTAATGCTATTAATGTATAATTCTAAGGATTTTGGTCTGAATTTCGATTCATGCTTGTTTTTGTTGTACACAATGCTTTGCTTGTTGTAATTATGAAAATTCCTTGCTTTAAAGTGTTGTAAACCTTGCATCCTTTTTTGTACATCTCAATTTTTTGGAGAGAGAGTCATTCCTCTATTTTAAATCTAATTTTTTCATCCGCATTTTGCTGCTATCATCAAAAAAAAAATTTTGCCCCACACATCAAATTTTTCTGGCCGTACGACTTACTCCATTACTCGAGACTGACCCTTTAACGCCCTAACCTATCACTAACAAGACCAATCAAATGTATATACATTATCATATGTAATTATGTACACCCCATGTTTTTTTTTGGGTGAAAAGGTAAATATTTATTAACTATCAACATTTACACTTAACAAAACAACTACTAGTTCAAATATTGGACATGCCCAACGAATGAATCAAGAAGGAATCAAATAACAGAGCTGCATTCAATCAACTATACATTCTATCTAAGAAATCATGCACAGACATAGATTCTAAAAACAAACAGCCTATATTCACATGCATTCACCAAATGCATTACTACCCAGTGACTACATTTCCTCCTAATTCTACAATCTATATTGTTAAGTGCAGTCAACCATCCTCACACCATAACAATATAGATTAGAACTAGAAGGCATCATCATGAGTAAATGCTCCATACCATCACTATTGGGGAGTTTAAAGTGAAGACTACATTCCCATAAACTGGGGTATTAACTTTAAACTATGACTTGCAGCCTTTCCTCACAAGCCAAGCAAAGAATACACACAATGACAGGCATCATCATCCACTAGAAACTACACCAATATGATTTTCCATTCAAACCTCTTTTGACGGTGTAAGGCTAGGACCAAGAAGTCTCATCTTTCACGACTCTCTATTCCTAGCCACTTACACTGTCCAACCATGTTCATACTTGCCACTTATAACAGAAACCTACTTTATGATAACTGTCCACTATGATGCATCGATTAGTCCTCTAAATTACAGTTACCCTCACCAAGGTCTACTGGAACTTATCAGATTTACCCATGTTTTTCGGTACACACATGTATAATTTTGAATTATCTTCGTTTGATATGAGCCAATGTACTTGGCATACACACTAATTCAAACCCAAATTACTAAGACAACAAAGAATAGCAACATTCTGGATTCATTAATTTAAAACACCTAAAATTAGTTGCTTATCTTCTACATCAACAACGATAGAACCTGTTCATCTTTACAAGCATTAAAAAGATTTATTTCTAAAAGTCAGTTAATAGTGTGAGGTTATACACCAAAAACCTTCAGTTAGATTCAACAATCAGTTTCTTTGCCACTAATCGAATTCCAGCATTCTGTTGATAATCGTATGGCTCTAAAGAAAAGTAAGCATCCACCAAGGAACCTGGACGAATCAACGCTTCTAGTTCTGACACATCATACCTATTGAAGACAACCTGTTGTATGGATAATGATGAGGGTGATGATGAAGGTGACGATGATGACGGTTTCTGGTAGATCTCTGTGGTCCATCTAGTACTGTCGCCTTCTGTTATGGAGGGTAATCTGAAGAAATAAAATGGAAGTAATTAGCATTTGTGATATTTACAAACTACATCATTAGGTGTGTTCTGATGTTTGGATTCAAAGTAATCATGTGATGTTGAATAGATAGCAAGTTGCAATAAATTGAGTTAGAAAGACTGTTTTGGATCTACTAATGTCGTTTCAAGTTGTAACAAACAGATAATGTGTTGTTTGTGTATTTGACGAAAGGTGCAATCTCTGAAAAAATAATAAGCCTCTTGTGAAATACGGGTAAACTTCAAATAAGGTTCGGCTGCACATATGCAACTTTATTTTATCCTTTAATAATAATTTAAGTTGTAGCTCGTAGAAAACTGATTATTTGGCCTATTAATTATCAGAAGCAAAATTTGCATGTCCAAAATTGATTAATGCAACTTGAAGACGTGATAATCAAGTCACTTTTATATTGTAAATCCAAACACATGTTCTTTCTTCCTATTGTGTCTGTGTGTTTGTGTATGTGCAACTAAAACAAAACTTACTGCAATCTGATAGTAGGCGAGTTGTAAAATCCGGGCTTTCTGTTCACAACGGGTCTCCACTCGGAGTTGCTATCAGAATCTACAAACCTCTTAGCAATGTCATCACAAGCATCAAGAATGCCACAAAGATTTGGAGACACATCAACCACAAAATTTAATCGTGGCCTTCCAGCATGATCGACAAATCTTGTACTTAATCCAAACCGAACTTTTAGACCACTACAGTGGATCTGCAACGGGGTGTTATTATGAAGTATCTGTATCTTTTGGGGTCCACGGAAAAAGGGAACGACAGATACAGTGACAGAAGTTATGGACACTTGATCCAGTTCAAGAAATTCGGTACTTTCAATGATGGCTCTAGATGGAGTGTCTGTAGATGATTCTTCATCCATGGGTTCATTTGATTGGAGGGGTTCGTTTTCAATTCTTTCTATAAGTGGGCCAAGGTCAAAAGGGTCGCTTTGGGCACTACCTGGTTGAACTTGATCTTGAACTTGGGCACTACCTGGTTGAACTTGATTCTCGATATTTCTACTAGATGAGGGTGGGCTAGTGCTCGGGCCGGTTCCTTCTAGAACAGCTCTTGCATTACTACGGTTTCTGGTGGTGGCATTTGGAGAAATCCAACTGTTTTCGGTGAATATATCAGGAAGGCTTGATTCCTGCGAGAGGGCTAAATCAGTGATTTTACAAGTCAACTAAAGACAATTTGTAGACCAAATGATACTTAGTATTTATGTTTCCTTCCAAATACATTTTTTTTTATCAAATAAGAAGTTGTCAAAAAGAAAATATTTCATAATAGTTTTTCTGGATTCCATAATTCGAAAAAAGTATATGCAAATAATCACACGTGAAAATTGCTCAATGATAGCTGAAAGGTGAAAAAGTACCAAGAAAAGAACAGTTGCACAATACTTGAGAACTTCAAAATTCATTCGAACATCGTCTAAACTCCTGAAAATAATTGTTGAATAATAAGTCAAAATGAGAATGCTAATCTTTCTACATATCATGTAGCCCTAATACATATAACATGCTTTAGTTCCATACACGCAAATATGCAAGTATGAAACCATCTTTTGCATCCAAAATGAATAAGAACAAACAAACACCGATTCATATCAATAAACATATGACGCTAAACCAGAGTAAAGTAAAAAGTGTGATATAAATAAAGGAATGCGACAAAAACATAGGGGCAAAGATGGTGTATACAAATAGCTGATAGGATTTATATTTACGGTAGGGAAATGCACATTTTAGATTAGTTGGTAAGAACCCACACTTACCGGTGTGATTGCTTTCCGAGCCCAAAGTAAGCTGCCAGACTCGCCATCTGAATAACAAGAAGAACTTTAATTAGCATAGCAATGGGCAAATGGTAAAAGATAATTGAATTTAGCAAAGCTCAAGACATCTATTTAAACGAACAGCCAGGAAATGAGCTGCATATTATAATATACAATAAAAAAAATGGATGAAGACTGCATACATAAAACATACTAAAGGCATCAACCATGTCCCATAAATTACTAAAACTCATATAAATTTCCACGAATACAGTTTGCCTATGTCAATAGACAGAGACATACATTATCCGGCCATTGCTAACCCAACTTTGTTCTTCATCAATCGAATCATTCTCCCTTGAATACTTACAAATTTGATCTACATTACAGCCAATATGCAGATATATCACCCATCTCTAATCGTTCAAAACACTTTCGCTTTATAAAATATCACCAGATCACATTCTCTATCTATATTTTCTAAAAACAGAACTCAAACTGCATATCAAGATTCATAACTCCACAGCTTCACCAAACATAAAATAAAAAACGAAAGACACATTCTTCAAACAAAACACCGTCTCACTCGTACCTGATATGCCTATTTTGCCTCAACATGATTGTAAAGCATACAGAAAAAAGCATCAATAGATATATTCACTAAAACCAATCCCGGTTTGGTTCACATATAGAACACAAACAAGATATGTTTAGTTTGAAAAAAAAAAGGTTCAGAGGTTGCTGATTTATCAGAGATTTTAAGTCTAACACAATTTATACCTTCATATCACCAGCTCTCCTCCCAAACCGCTGAGTCAACAAAGCCAATGAATCAATAGTCCCTTTTGGCTCCGGTGGTGCCCGATTAATCTGCGAAAATGCCTCCCTTAACCTCACACAATCAAACCTTAGTATATTATGTCCAGCCCATATCCTCCCTATAAAACACGCAATTCAATCCAATCACTAACAACACAATAACAAACCTAATAATATTATTTCACATGTCATTAAACAGCAAGCTACTTATCTTAATGTTCCGATTTAACAATTACATATTTTTTGTCGGAGTTTTGGTGTTTATATTTTCATTTGGTGTGCTACTTTGGTAGTTTAGACACTACATTGATCCATCAAAATGAGGACATGGCCGTGCCACATCACGGGTTTGGCAACCTAAACCTAGACACTAAACTACCAAATTAGCACATCAAATGAAAGTATAAACACCAAAACAGGACAAAAAAATTATTACCAAATTGGAACATTTAGATAAGTAAGTTGCTAATAACCACATTTAAGGGTGGTTGCATTAGCTTTTTAAGTTAGCTGATTGGGCTTATCTGAACTTGAAAAAGGCAATAAGCCCAATTAACGGATCATAAGTGTACCAACTTGAAGCCATATGCTTCAAGTTGATAATAAGATATTAATCAATTGATTCAATTCACAAATTTAAATAAGCCCATTAACCAGCTTAGTAAAGCTAATCCAAATACCATCTTACACCTTATATTTTTCCAAGCTTATTTGATAGGCTTATGACCTTATCAAAAATTTAATAAGCTCATTTTTTTTGGATTATGAGCTTATTAGCTTATTAACATAAGCTCAAGTGGATAAGCTCATATGCCCCCCAAAAAAATAGTAAATAAAGCCCTCTCCTCTTATCAAATTTGCAATAAGCTCGTAAGCCCATCAAATAAGCTAATCCAAGGATGGTCTTGTTTAAGCTTATTTTTGGGCTTATAAACTTATCTTAGTTCGGCTATATATTCATAAAGCGAAAATTGCAAACTTATTGCCTTATATAAGCTTATTACAATATACTACAAGCCGATAAGTTTCAGAATAAGCTGAAAATCTCGGGCTTATGAAATATAAGCATAAATGAGATATGCCCAAAAGATAAGCTAAAACAAACACCACCCCACTTATATAACACCAACCATTATAACATTAAAACCAGAACCAAAATTTTACCATGTAACAAGTCATAAACCTTATCCGCAACATCCGAAAAAGACGGAGCAGATATAACAGCATCCGCAGTTATACCATTAGCTCTAACTGACAAACTCGAAATGAGGGACATATCATGTGGTTTCACAAGCGTCTCATAGCTTTCGAGCTCGATAAGCTTCTTAGGACAAACTAAAATTGACCCGAATTCCAAGATAGCGAATCCTTGTCCGGGTCGGGTCGGGACAGTTGTTTCGAGGTCGAAGAAGGCTATTTCGGATCTGTCTGCTGTGGGTGATACCATTTTTGGAAATTTGGCGCGAAATTAATTAAGGTGTGTGGTGTTTTGTTTGTGATGATGAAGGTTTTGTTAGTTTTATAGGATAGGAGTAGGAGTGGGGTGGGGGGTTTTGGTTAGCTTTGTTGAGAAGTTAAGTGAAGAAGAAACGTGTGGTGTTACTTTTATACCCTTTTGGAAGAAAATGGTCTTCTATCGATAATTGTGTTACTGTTGTGAACAAGAATTGAGAGAATGAATATTCTTTCTTGTTAATTAATATTGTAAGAGATACAATGGGGTATATATAAGATAAAGAGTAGGGTAATAACCCTAATAGCTAACTGGGCTGTGGGCTTCTTATGGGTTATATGGACATCCACTAATAATTATCCATAACACTCCCTCTTGGATGTCCATATTGTTAATACGCTTATGAAATGCTGCCTCATTAAAAACCTTGTCAGGAAAACCCAGTGGGACAAAACCATGACTAAGGACAAAAAGAGTGCAGCGCGTATTATCTCCCTCTGATAACTATATCACTTGATATCTTGTAAATAGGTCCACGAAATAATCAATAAGTGTCTTGTCGCCTTTGATGTAACATTTCTTGAATATGGCATGGCATGCTACATTATCTACATGCAATAGTTGGTATCTCCTTTACAGAATTGATGTATGGTTGAGAAAGTAGCCGCGATTGTAAGCTCTATCGAACGCTAGGAAATAGTGCCACCACTTATGAAAGCATATCCAACTTGAGACCGATCATGGTAACATATATCCTGCATCTGCAAAACTAACTAAACTTGTTTTGATGGGTTAGTAAAATAAAAACCCATATCTCTTGCAAAAACTAACTAAACTTGTTCAATTTAATCTATTAGTATTCTCGAAAATCATAACACGTGATTTATGCATTCTATATTCCTTAAGGAATCTCAACATCAAACGAGCTCTTGTATTATTATGTTAGACACATTCTTATTTATCATACTGCCAGACATAACATTAATCTTTTCATTAGTTATTTGTGTCTTTGCATTCATTGGCCATTCATTTATAAAACTGCACTTCTTGCAGATATCCGAGATCCTCATCTTGTATTTATCATGCGCATTATTATATACAATATTATCGACGTCGTTTTTAGTTCTTTTCGATTCCACACTTTACTAGACATTATATTCTATCATTTATTGAGATCTCAAAAATTTTCACATACCCGGGGTTTTCAATAACCTTCTTGTCTAGTTTCTCTTTAAGATAATATTATGGGGTCTTTATTACCTCGATTCGACCATCTTAATTTTCTTAATTGCTCCATTTTATCACTTTATTTGAGTACTTTTATTCGGAATCGATTAGTCTATCACGCTGCAGACGTGTAATAGACTTACTACCAATCATTAGTTTTAATGTTGGGACACACATTATAAATGGAGCACTAGCAGCGTATGATCTAGTCACTTAATTTAGGTCACTAAACTTTTCTAAACTTGTCTGACAATTACTAGATCTCATAAATGAATTGTCCCATTTCATATTCGTTTGAGGATCAACATTATAATTCATTCTAAATTTCCCGCTGCCCAATCTCTCCCTCTGAATGAATTGTTAATTTCAACATTCCATTTTGTAAAATTCCAAAATCTCGCTTGGGAAATATGGTTTGTGACCAAAAACCATTCTATTTGGGAGGATTCATTATACATTAATGGCAATATGCGAATTTCATATGTTGATAACATGCCCCATAAACTAAATATTTTGTTCTCACAATATTATTGGCTTTGCAATCAACTGAAGACGTTTTATAAACGTTTCAACAACAGCAATTCGCGTATGAACTCGGGCTACTTTTAAGTTCAAACACTTATTCCAATAATCGCCCAATACTTGGAAGTATTCACCACCATTCTCAATAATATAATTTGGAAAACCGTGCTCGTACTTTATAAGTCGAGCCACTAATCACGCTAACTTTAAGTTGCGTATCTGATGATCATTTTGACGATGCATCGATTTTAAAACTCAAAATGATCCACATGGCGGATGTATAGACCTACATACATCCCCGTTATATTCTTTCCAAAACTTTATATGTATGGTGGTGATATATGAACAATTAACTTCCATTCCATTGATAACAATCAAATCTATCTTTGAAGAAATTTATTGTTCTTCTATACATTCGCATCATCATTGACCCGGGATGGTCCAACAGGTCATGCCACTCAATAAAATAATCTTGGCTCATAAACTTCTTGTTTATGACCACATGTGCTTAGATTGCATTTTCTATGTAAACATAAAATAATATGAAAAACTTAATACTACATCACATTTAAACAAATACCTCTCCAATCAAATATTTGAATACAGTACATGTGAAAAAAAACTAAAAGTACAATCTATAATGCAATCAAAGCCATATCGTATGATATATATTAAATATCAACAAGCCAAAAGATACATACACATACCCCAGAATTAAGTTAAGCATACCCTTCATGACTATACAAGCATTTATGAAATAATATAGTCATTTGTAATAACATTCAAATTTAACATAATCTAATCAGCATAAGAGTGTAGGCAACTTATATGGCAATTTATGCAAACAATATAGAGATCGCATATTTAGTATCCCCAATAAGCAAATTAACTCATAAACAAATGGAAGAGAACATCTTATATTATAGTTTTTACTCTTCGAACTTTTAAATTGAATATATAAGGCAAATTTGGAGTGAGGACCAAAATAGAGTATAAAATTTTAACGTATATCACTAGTATTAAACCTCTTAATCAAACATGATGAACAATTAAACAAAATCTATGTCACAAGAATACCTATCGGGTTCAAACATAAACTCCACATCAAAATAATTAATTAGATTGATTTTGATTCGTTATTTTATTCGATAACGATTACATGGGTAAGCTACTATAACAATCCACTTAAATTAATCCGTTTTATTCCTCTATACTTATGAATATACTTTTGAGTTAATCAGAACAATGATTCAACATAGATTATTACGCCTCGTATTCGTATTTAAACAGAACAATGATATGCATTTACAAGTAGAATTGCCACATAACTCTTAGATATACTTGCAGGAAACAAATACATAAGTAATACATGTATTAAAAAAAATTCAAGACTATCACACAATCATCAATATTGTTCTTTCTGATCTAGATATATATAATAGACAAATCATGTTTTGTTATTAAAGATCCCAAACATTCGCTTAGTCGTTAATGGTGACGTCACAAGGTTTTTAAACAGACTAAAGTATCAATCAATTGAACAAGTAAGAAATATTTGTCCACAAGTATACTATCCATACCATGAATAATACCGCAATACATTCTTGTTAATTATAGATTTTTATTTTATTACTAAACAAGTACAAATTACAACAAATTTAAATAGTGTTCAACTACGTTGTTTAGGGTTAGAAAAATAATGCATAAAACTTTTAACAATCGATATAAGTTTTAACATTAACCAACTAAAAACAATAACAATGAGTTTTAGTGAGATGGTTAGTAAAATCAAGAGAAGGTGTATTATATTTGTATCATATATTGGGGTTCGACCTGTTCATAAGTTTTAGTGCATGTATACCCATGTGATCACTGATAACTTGATAAGGGCTAATAATTAACCAATAAGACAAGTTGATCACCAATCAGAAATAAATAAATAAATAAATAAAAATTATATGCGATAGTTGTTTTGAAGATTTTCTATCATAATATACTGTATGTAGTAATTAGTTACCGAACACAAGCAATCAATAGTATTTGCCACAGTAATTATTATGAACCCAAAAATCACTCAAACATGTTAACATGCTAACAAGGATTCAGTTGCTATGAAACACTAATATTATACGAGATTTAATAACCATCGCCTAATGTATTATTAATATACAAATAAACATGCAACTGAGATAATAATTCTTAATTGCAAAAAAGTTCATCCACGGTGGCTATAGCTAATTCTTACATCACTAAATTCACAAGAAAAGAATATAATATAAACAATCAAAGTTGTAACTGTCAAACAATATCAGTTTTATTTAAGTACTAATAAAGTTAGTTGATTTTTCTAATTCTATTAATTTAAGTCAGAGAACTTACCTCTTGTGATTGCATAAATCAGATAGGCACGTTTTCACTGATAAATTTGCTACGGACGTAGTCATCTCGCGAAATCAAGAATCACTAGAGCGTGCTGATAACGTGTTGTGAACAAGAATTGAGAGAATGAATATTCTTCTTGTTAATTAATATTGTAAGAGATACAATGGGGTATATATAAGATAAAGAGTAGGGTAATAACCCTAATAGCTAACTGGGCTGTGGGCTTCTTATGGGTTATATGGACATCCACTAATAATTATCCATAACAGTTACTTAATTTCGACTTTATTTGTCATAAAAAGGAAGAAATTTGATTTTCTTCTTTTGTTTTCATTGGTCGACAATATATCAATAAATTTAAAAGCAATTTTATTAAGGGTGCGTTTGGTATCTCGAATGAGACTATTACCGGGAAATTGATTAAAAGTGTTTGTTTAAGATGAGAAGGCCCACCACTATGATAATGAATGATAAATATAATTCATACTTCATATACATCAAGGTTGTCATTCATAGCAGCAAATCAAACGCACCCTAAGAGTAATGATACATTCATGAAAAGTTTATAAAGTTATACTCATAAGTGCAAAGGTCCATCATATTGCGTCATAATCTTTCTTTTCTTTTTCTTTCAACATTTAGTTTCTAAATTATTACAGCGAATATCTTTTTTGAATGTAGCATTGATCATTTCTTAAATGCTTCAAAAAGTAAAAGTTAGCTCTATATTTATCAACAAAAAACTAATTCTCAAAATAAACTTGAGTGACTAGACAACTTGGTTGACTTCACTTGAACGACTGGGCGACTTGTACTTTATTAATAAAATATGTGACATGTGTTAAAATTCTAGTAGAGTCGCACAATTGTCCATATACTTTATTAATTAAAAAAAGAGGAATGCTATATCCACAAAGTAAACATCCACAAAACATCCACAAAATGAGTTGTCGGATTGTGATTGGCTTAATCAAATAGAAAAGAGAGAAACAAAGCAAAATACACCAATCACACTCCAACAACTCATTTTGTGGATGTTTTGTGAATGTTTTCTTTGTGGATATAGCATTCCGTGCCGCGTGTCAAAATTTGTTGAAGTCACCCAGGTCTACTTTTTTTTTTTTTTTTTTTTTTTTTTTTTACTCGGCTTAAAAGATTAGGAAAAACAACCAACAAAAAAAATGAATTGAATTTGTGTGTGAGATATTCAAGGAAGTTAGTGAACTTGATGATTATACATAAATCTCATGAATTAGTTGTTAACAACTCTGAACCGTTTCAAATAATTTCATATATACGTCTTTGATGTAAAGAAAATACAAACATTTCGTAATTTTCCATTTAATGTAAATTGCAGATGGAATATCTAGCTCGAACATTGTCTAAACTATGAAAAGCATTTGGCTGGCAGATAATTAATGCATATTTTTATGTAATAAGCATTCGGGTTACAAGTTACGGGTTAAAAAGATACTCGTAACTACGAGAATAGATATAAAAAAGATGCAGAAAAAATTGGGGAGGAACTGCTCAAGGTTACCTAAAAATCAAGTAAACATGTTCAACAAAAGCAATATACAAAGATACTTTATCTGATCTGCTGAGATTGGTAACTTTCTCCAAAGAATCAAGTCTTCACATAAACCATAACCACAAGCAAACACCATCTTTGATGTCTTTCTTGTTTTTGCAATTTAGTTTCCAAGTGGATTATAAACATAACTTTCTTGTGCACCCAACAATAGGCCATATTCACATACGCCAACGATGAACGGACTTACGGACATTCACATGGAACTCAAACATATAGTTTTCATTGTGCACCCAAGAATAGTCTATGTTCACAAACAACAACCAAGATCGGACATTCACATGTTGAGACTAGCTAAATCCATGTACATAACTCTAAGTTAAAAAATGTTTATAGACTTCAAAACTTATATAACCCTTATAGGACTATAGCTTGGAAATTGGAACACATCAATTGCAATCATAGACAGATAAGGAACTTGATGGATATTACGATGACTACATGGATCTTGACGGGCATTTGTTAGGTCGCCCAAAAATAATTATTGTATGTCGTTTACAACCTATCGAGTACCATAAGGATGAGCTGCATCGTAAACATCAGGCTTGTATCCAGTTAGCCTTGCTTCAACTGTGACTAAATGAAGCATCTCATATATCAAATATGCATGCATATGAGTCCTATCATCAGCTAAGAATTCATGAACCGACCCACCTATTTGTGCCCAACTTCTTCCAGGAGGCTTTTTCAGTGCCAACTGAACCATCTTTTCCCTCACATTCGCAACATCTTTCCACCTCTTAGCACTTGCATAAACATTTGATAATAGTACTAGATAAGCAGCAGCTTTGTCATCTTCAAGATTAAAGTTAGCTAGCTTTTGAGCAATTTGAAAAGCAAGTTCTACATTCTTGTAAGTTCTACAACCACCAAGTAATGCGCCCCAAATTGCCTCATTTGGTGCCATGGGCATATCTTCAACGAGCTTGAGTGCTTCATCCAATAGTCCAGCTCGACTTAGTAGATCAACCATGCTACCATAATGCTCAATTTCAGGCTCAATTCCCCAAATACTTTTCATTTTTTTGAATATATGGCGGCCTTGTTCAACAAAACCAGAATGACTGCAAGCATCTAACACAACTAACAATGTTATGGCGTCGGGTATTGAACGATTATCTTTTGTGCTTTCCATCAACTGAAAGACACTTAGAGCGTCTTCACCACGACCTTGTTTTCCAAAACCTGAGATCATGGTAGTCCACGACACAGTACTCCTCATAGGCATTCGCTTGAATAATTCATATGCATCATCAACAACACCACAACCAGCGTACATGTGTAAAAGTGCATTATTCAAACGAACTGTACGTTTTTTGTTATTAATATCCCAACTCCTGTCAATATACGAATGAATCCATTTCCCCATTTTCAAATCACCGATCTCCGCACACGCAGTCAAACCAGCCACCAAAATAACCTGATCCAACTCTATACAACCCCTCAACATCTCACGCAACAACAACAATGCTTCCTTACACAAACCATTACGCACACACCCAGAAACCAAAGTCGTCCACGACACAACATTCCTCTCGGGCATCTCCTCAAAAACTCTCCGCGCCCCACCAATATCCCCACACTTAACATACCCAGCCAACAACGTATTCCACGTCACCAAACTCCTCTCACCCATCTCCCCAAACATTCTCCGCGCATCCCCCACCCCACCACAACTCGCGTAAAAATTCACTAAACTCGTCCGCACAAACAAATTCCCACCAAACCCACATACCAAAACCCTCCCATGATACTTCTCACCCAATCCCTTCACCTCCCCACGCGCACACGCGCTTATCACATACGAGTAACTATACTCATCCGCCACACCACCTCTCTCAAGCATTTCATCAAACACTTTAACCGCATCATTCGGCGTATCAGCACCCACATACCCTCTAATGATTTGGTTCCAGGAAGTGGTACTTGGGTTCTTGATTTGGTTAAATGTTTTATGGGCTTGGTTAAGGTTATTTAACGTTATGTAAGATTGAAGTAGCTTGACTATGATGTAGTTTTTTTGGGTTAAGTTGTTTATGATTATTTGTGTGTGGATTTGTGTTGTTTTTGTGAGGGTGTTTGGATTTGTGTTTTGGTTTTGGAAGAGGTTGAAAATGAATTGTTGTAGAGATCGAAGAGTTGTTTTTTGGTGGTTTTGTTTTATGGCGGGAAATGCTTCTTGAACCAACATACATACAGGATTAATGTTAAATGTTATTTAGACTCTCAAATTGATTAAAGTCCAAATATTACATATGTTAAATGTTTGTTTAATGACACAAGACCCCGCACTAATGTACCATGGTTCAGTGGTGTGTTACTAATGAGAATAGGGGCGGATTTTGCTAGGGGCATGTGGGCAAGGGCAAGCGAACTGCACAAGTATAAAGTCCGGGCAGTCGTGTTACCGGCATAATGCGATGTTTCTTATGCGTATAATGTTTGTTACCAAAGGAAGGGTGATTTAAGTGGAACGTGATTTTGGAGACATACTGACATTAGGATATTGATTAATGTAGACCCGAGTACTACTCTTAGGGTGTGTTTGCTTTTTTAAAAAATGTCTTACTAGCCTTCTTACTCCCTCTTACTCTTACCAGAAAGAGGTGGGCAGACGTTTTGCTTGTTTGTTTTTTTCTTTTGAGTCAGACCCAGTTAGACATATAACATCTTACTCAGTAAGAGGTGGGGAACTTGTCTTACTGCCTCTTACTCGATAAGAGAGATTAAAGACTCGTGTTAATATAATATAGAGTAAACTACACCGTTCGTCCTTGTGGTTTGCGTTGACCGCAGCCTGTGGTCCTTTGACCAAAAAAATTGCACCGTTCATCCTTAACTCAGAAACGTTATGCATCATTAGTCCCTCACTCTAACGGGGTGGACTAACGCTTGTTAACTTGTTTGCTTATGAGGGTATAATAGTCATTTCGCACTATAAGGACGAACGGTGCAAGGACGAACGGTGCAATTTTTCGCTTTTAGCCATTTTTTAACGCTTTCTTCCGTTTTTTACGTTTTCGCCCGTTTTCGTTCGTTTTTTTACGTTTTCGCCCGTTTTCGTCCGTTTTCATCCATGTTTTTACGTTTTCATCCCGTTTTTTACGTTTCCATCCATTTTTTTACGTTTTCGCCTGTTTATTTTACGTTTTCGTCCGGTTTTTACGTTTTCATCTGTTTTTTTACATTTTCGCCCGTTTATTTTACGTTTTCTTATGTTTTTTTTAACGTTTTCGTCTGTTTATTTTACGTTTTCGCCTTTTTTTTTACGTTTTCATCCGTTTTTTTATGGTTTCGTCCGTTTTTTTACGTTTTCGTCTGTTTTTTTACGTTTCCGTCCGTATTTTTACGTTTTCGTCTGTTTTTTCACGTTTTCGTCTGTTTTTTTACATTTTCGTATGTTTTTTTTTACGTTTTCAACCGTTTTTTAATTTTGTCGTTTGTTTTTTTTACATTATCGCCCGTTTTATTATGTTATCGCCTATTTTTTTATGTTTCCGTTCACTTTTTTATGTTGTCGTCCATTTTTTTACGTTTTCGTCTATTTTTTCACGTTTTCGCCCATTATTTTTACGTTTTTGTCCGTTTTTCTTACGTTTTCATCCATACTTATCCGTTTTCATCCGTTTTTATTTTTTCTTATCCGTTTTTATACGTTTTCATCCATTTTTTTACGTTTTCGTCCATTTTTTTACGTTTGTGTCTGTTTTCGTCCGTTTTTTTACGTTTTCATCCTTTTTTTTACGTTTTCGTCCGTTTTCATCCGTTTTCATCTTTTACGTTTTCATCCGTCGGCTTCTTTTAAGTTTTCATCCATTTTTTTACGTTTCCATCCGTTTTCATCTTTTACATTTTCATCACTTTTTTATGTTTTTGTCCGTTTTTCTTACGTTTTTATCTATTCTTATCCGTTTTCATCTTTTTTATCCGTTTTTTTACGTTTTCGTTAAAACAGTCGAAAACGTAAAAAAACAGACGACAACATAAAAAAACAAACGAAAACGTAAAAAAACAAGCGAAAACATAATAGAACGGGCGAAAACGTAAAAAAACATACGACAACATAAAAAACGGATGAAAACGTAAAAAAAACAGACGAAAACATAAAAATACGGATGGAAATGTAAAAAAAAAGACGAAAACGTAAAAAATGGACGAAACCGTAAAAAAAACAGAAGAAAACGTAAAAATGGACGAAAACGTAAAAAAAGGGCGAAAACGTAAAATAAACAGACGAAAACGTAAAAAAACGGAAGAAAACGTAAAATAATCGGGCGAAAACGTAAAAAAACAGATGAAAACGTAAAAACCGGACGAAAACGTAAAATAAAGAGGCGAAAATGTAAAAAAATGGATGGAAACGTAAAAAACGGGATGAAAACGTAAAAACACGGATGAAAACGGACGAAAACGGGCGAAAACGAAAAAAAACGGACGAAAACGGGCGAAAACGTAAAAAAACGGAGGAAAGCGTTAAAAAGGGGCTAAAAGCGAAAAATTGCACCATTCGTCCTTGCACCGTTCGTCCTTAAAGTGCGAAATGACTATTATACCCTCATAAGCAAACAAGTTAACGAGCGTTGTCCACCCCGTTAGAGGGAAGGACTAATGGTGCATAACGTTTCTGAGTTAAGGATGAACGGTGCAATTTTTTTGGTCAAAGGACCACAGGCTGCGGTCAACGCAAACCACAAGGACGAACGGTGTAGTTTACTCTATAATATATTTGGGTCATGGGTCAAATTGGTTATGGGTCAAATGGGTCATGGCTCAAACGGGTCATGTTTTAAAAATGGGTCTAACGGGTCATGGGTCAGACGGTTTGGGTCGGGTCGACCCACTAAATTATAGTGTTTTCGTCCGATTTAATACGTTTTCGTCAGTTTTTTTTTACGTTTTCGTTCGGTTTTTCATGTTTTCGTCCGGTTTTTCACATTTTCGTCCATTTTTTCACGTTTTACGTTTTCGTCCGATTTTACACGTTTTCGTCCGATTTTTTACGTTTTCGTCCGATTTTTCACGTTTTCGTCCGATTTTTTATGTTTTCGTCCATTTTTTCAAGTTTTCGTTAGATTTTTCACGTTTTCGTCCAATTTTTACGTTTTCGTCTGTTTTTTCACGTTTTCGTTAGATTTTTCACATTTTCATCAGAGTTTCTACGTTTCCGTCTGTTTTTTCACGTTTTCGTCAGATTTTTTACATTTTCATCATATTTTCTACGTTTACGTCTGTTTTTTCATGTTTTCGTCCAGTTTTTCACGTTTTCGTTC
>LBNU01009666.1:35605-65918 GCA_014162995.1 Artemisia annua
AATATAGTATAAGTAAATAAGTAATGAATGAGAAGAGTTAGAAAGATCAAACCACAACACAAGGATTTATAGTGGTTCGGCTACAAGGTCACCTTCCTTGTTCCTACTCCACTCCCCGAGTCACCTACTCGAGAGTTTTCTTCACTATGTCAACAAACTCCCTTGTGGCGGAGAAACCTTACATAACTTTCGCTTACACCGGCTTAACAACACAAAGCTAGATGTCGGGTTCTAATTCTAGCTAGAACCAATCTCACAACACAACACAACTTCTTCACAACTTGAGCACACCACGACTTCGTCACAACTTCACACCACTACACTACTTCTTCTTCTCCTTACACAACTTCTACTTCTCTCTACACTATTTATTACAAGCACAACACAACTATACAAATAATGTACACAATATACACAACTACACTACAATACTTCTTGAGCTTTGTTTGTTGAAGGAGTATTCTTCTTTTGCACTTTGAATGAGGATGGATGTAAAGGGATTGAATCACTTGAAACAAGGATTAGTAATCTAATGATCAAAGGGTTTTGGAGGATGTTTAGAGAGATTTGAGATCTGAAATTTTCGTGCAAAAGGTGAGTAAAAATACCAGATTTAAGGTGGTATTTATAGGCAAAAATTCTGACAAAATCTGACACAGGAGCATGGCCGGTCCCCTTAATTCATGGCCGGTCCCCTTAAAATTAAGGGGACCGCCCCTTATAATTAAGGGGGCCGCCCAGCTGTAACGGCCAGATTTTCTTGTCTTTAGTGGGGAAAGTTTATTTGGTGAAAAACTAACTGATTTAGGTTAAAATTTTGAATTCATATATTTAGTATGATTAAAACATTTTTCTTTATTACCAAAAGTGTTTTTCAAAAAAATATATAATATGTTTATATAATTAAATAAACTTTGTAGTAATTAATTAAATACCCCTTTGATCATGAGATATATTAAGCACTTGTTTATTCATACCTTAAGTGACTAAGTTGGATATAATGATATAAACTAGCTTAATACTTGTTTACGTAGTAATTTTACGTTTAATGATTTTACATTTTGTGATCGTCAAAACGTAGAGGTATTGAAAAATATAAATAACGTTTTTATGCATTATTTATGTCAACAATTTCCTATCCATGAGACGCTCATTAAGATCAAGGTTTCACTTCTAAATGTTGTAAAAAATTTTAAATTGGCGTTAAAATTGCCCTAACAAATATTTCTCTTGGTTTTATTACAAATTTACTGTCAAACAAAGCAAAACATCAAGCGTAGGTATATTCTCAACGGTGTCTTCATTTACCCCCCTTACACTTAAACCGAACATTGTCCCCAATGTTGAAATAGAAGACGTAAAAGTAAATAAAATGAAAGAATGAAATCAAATACTCCCCTGAATCGTTTGATGTGGATAGTGAGGTAACATGGTTAGATCTTCTTCCAAGGAAGACGAACGTTCAAAGCTTCCCTTCCAAAATAATAAACGTCTTCTTGTCCAAAATAACCTGTTAACCTGAAAAAGATAAAGGCCAACCTCGCATAAAATCGGCGGTAAAATCTATATACTAGGATATAATGCTTGTGGAATGAATATTTTGCAGAATTCCTGGAGATTATAAGTTAAAGAATTGACACAACTTTTAATGTTTCCGGAAGAAATACAAAACTTTCAAAAATTGCAGAAAATTTTAACCTGAGTCCAAGATGTTATGCCTGACGCCGTCAGAATGATCTGACAGAATTCTCATGTTAAGTTTCCGGAAAAATTCTGGAAAAACTAGATCTTACTTCCTGGAATTCCTGCAAAAATTCATTATGACTCGATACAAGCATTTGACTCAAACAAATACTATATGTATGTTAATTTACATTGTTATGATTTGATTGGGTCTGAAACGGTCAACAAAAGTCAACCAATGAATTGGTCAACATAAAGTCAACTATCTAAGAGCAGAGTCAATGCAATAGCCAGAGGAGTATAGGAATTCCCCGGGTCGTTATGTCCCGACGAGGTGTGAATTGTATCAAAAACGGATGAGATCAAGTGATAATGAAACGGGAATAGGGGTTTTGAAGTGATTACACTAAGAGAATACGAATAAAAACAACTAAACGAAGCTATATTAACAAACACGTAAAGCAAAAGTACTTAGAAACGTTTTAAAACTAAAAACGCACGTTTAAATTAAAAATAACGTCAACGCGCAAAAATAAAAGTGAAATTTAAGAAATAAAAAGCCTACGGGAATGAAAATTACATTTTTACAAACCTAATGATAAAAGAAAATTATTGGAAAAAGAAAAATATTTTTTACACTATTATATTAATTATTATTAATTAAAAACTATTTAAATACTAATTAAACTAATTTAAATTGTAATAAATAGTAAATGAAAAGTAAAAATTCTAAAACTTTTTCTAAAAATACTTAGTGATATAAAGAAGCTAGGAAAAATACGAAAGAGGTGAAAAGCTTACAAATAAGCTGGAAAATAAGCTAAACTAGTTTAATAAGCTAAAAAGGACTTATATTAGTATAAATAAAAAACNTTATTAGACTATTTATTTAATTATTATTAATTAAAAACTATTTAAATACTAATTAAACTAATTTAAATTATAATAAATACTAAACTTAACAGTAATAATTCTAAAAATTTTATAAAAATACTTAATACTATTATTAAGCTAAGAAAAATATAAAAGTGGTGACAAGCTTATAAATCAGCTGGAAAATAAGCTAATAAGGAGATTAAGCTTAAATGGACTAGAAATACTATAAATAAAAAGAAAGAAAACTAAAACATTAACAAACACATAGGGGAGATGGTGCCTGTTGTTCCTTTGATTTTATCATTGATAACCAACAGGTCCCAGGTTCAATCCCCACCACTGCACCTTTTTCCAAACATTTTTTCTTTTGGTTCTTTTATTTATTGCTTCTCAGACACACAAAAACTCAAACACAAACTAATTTCCTTCTTGAAAACAGATTTAAACCAACAAAACTTAAACAAATTCCACTAAATTAAAACAGATTAAGTTTTCAAATCTTAACTTGCTTTCAAAAACTTTGTTCGAGAATTTTTCAATAAGCTCAATAAGCCAAACAAGCTCGACTTAAGTAACAACAACAGCAACAATAATGACAACCATAACAACAATAGTAAAATCAGAAACAACAACAAGAATTGTCCAAAGGATAACAACAACAAGAACAATATCGACAACAAAAACAATAGCAGTAGCAGCAAAGAGTCACAATAAGCTCAAGTAAGCTTCAATAAGCCCAAAGCTTACAAAAGCTTATACAAACATATAAACAACAACAATTACAACAACAAATAGCAATGATAACAACAAGATCAACAACAACAAACAAAATCAAAAAGCTCAGCAAACACTAAGACTAATAACAGCAGCAGTCCAAAATAAGCTAAAAGAAAGGGTAAAACAAGCAACCTAATAAGCTGCTAAGTGAAAACTAAAAGCAGAAACCTAAAGACTACCTAGGAGTGATCTAAAAGCAACAAGAATCTCATCAAATGGTCAAGATTTGACCAAATTATGATTGAATGAAAAGTAACAAAAATCTGGGTACAGGGCAGAAAAAGGGTCAACAGACCAACTTGGTGGTCAAATTTAAGTGGGCAAATAATGACCAAATTGCAATTTTCTTTTTGATTATGAAAGATGAGCAACCAAATTTCACAAAACAACAAAAATTATTTGATTCCAATCCTTATTAAGCCTTGTGCATGTTCTACAAAGTTGCCCCATTTTGACAGTCATGAAATTTTGACTTTTCAAGATTTGATCCAAGTTGACTTTTGTGAAGTTCAATCTATTCTATTTAACTGAGAACATGATTTTAAGCTGCTAAATGATGAAAATAAGCTATATTAACAATTTAGGAACTAACATGTATGATTATAGAACTCAAACTCTCAACAGTGAACACTTTATGGAGATTTAAAGGTGATATTGACTTTTGCTTAAAGAACACTGAGATTTATGGTTCAATTGACCTAAGGTATACTACAGAAACATGCAGCAACATATAACAACAATAAAAACACAATGGATCACATAGAACAAGGTTAATCCAAACACCTCTTTTAAAAGGGTAGATTTAGATTTTCAAAGAGAGTCACTGATTTAGGGCTTATTATTGATTCCTAAGGTTACAACATGATATACTAAGATGACATAAACACATAAATACCCATAACAGTGACTAGAACTCATGAATCCAATATAAGCTATTTTAACAGTCAGAATGATAAATATTGAACAACATGAATCTCATGAGCAAACATGAGATTTATAGCAATATTACAACTTACCAACATCAAATAACCACAAAGGAACAAATATTAAGCAGTAACAAGCAATACTACAATAAAAAGCATAAAATGGAAAAATGAGCTTACAATGGATTCTAATGGACAGGATATGAACCAAGATCAATAAACACTTCCTATAGCCTCCCCTGAGGTCACTAAACCCATAACAATCCAGATTTCACCATGGTTCTTGCTTCCATCTTCTTTCACATTGATTTTTTATTTTTCTTCTATTTAATTCAATTTTTCTGAATTTTTTTTTTTGTGTTTTTAAACTGAATCTGTTTCAAATGCTTTGAAAGTTTTAAAAATCTTATAAATAAGCCAAAGTGAGCTCAAACAAGCAATGAACAACAACATCTAACAAGTTTAAGTGAATTTGTCATTTTCACTAAAAATGCTAAATACGAATTCTCAAATGGAAACTTGAAATTGATAGTGAAAATAGTTCCAATTACATTAAATAAACTGATTACAAGTCTTTAAAACTAAAAAGTACAATCCATACACTAAATTACACTAATTTGTTTATTTAAACTAAAACTACAACTACTCTACACTACATAACTCCTCTATCCTCCTTTTTTCTTCACTTTATAGACTCCTGGAAGCATACTCTCTCTTTCCCACTTCTTTCTTTGGCCGTTGGATGAGTGGGATTAATCTTGGCCGTCCTTTGGTTTTGGCGCCAAAAAGTCACCAAGGCAGTTGTAGATAACTTGTGGGAGTTTAGGGATAATAAATGAACTTTGGAGGGTTGTGGAGGTTAGGGGAACAAGGTGTGGTAGGGATGAGGTGGAGGTATGGTGATGGTGTACTTGTTGCAGGGGAAAACGTGGTGGGGGGTTGAAGATGGAGATGGGGTTTGACTGGGTTTTGACCCCAGTTATAACTAACGGGGGTGGTAAATTTATTATAAAGGTTGTGTTGGGTTTGTTTAAGCTGTGGGCTTGGGGAGTTATAAGGTGTTTTGGGCTTTTGGGAAATGGGCTGGTGGGTTTGGGGTATTTGTTTGTTGGATTTATTTTTTTGGTTTGTTGGGTTTGGTTTAATAACTACACAAGGACCAAAAGTGTAACAAGCTGAAAATTCAGGGACCTATAATGAAATTTTCCAAAAATATTTGTAAGGACCAAACTTGCTATCTTTGATAAACCAAAGTCCAAAAATGTGAATTTCCAAAGTTCAAAACCCCAGGGATCAAAACTGCCAATTCCCAAAGTTGAGGGGCTAAACTTGTAATTTTCTGAAAAATTCACCCAAGTATTATTTTTGCTAAATTATTATTTTAAAAAGACTTGGGTTGACTTTTCTTACAAAATAAATGCTCAGGGACTAGTTTTGTCAAAATTAGATAGTTGGGGGACTGAAACTGCCAAAATTGCAAACTTTGTACGTTTTTCACACGTTTTTAAACGTTTTGCATCTAAAACACATAAAACACGATCCTGGAATATTTTCACTTATTTTGATGCATTATTGAGTGTTTTTGTATGTTTTGCAGTTTATATTAGACCAAAAATGATGAGTGTTTGAGCACTCATCATGATTCATGTTCATTCGTTCTTTATAAACCGATTTAGATTTCCCTTACACTTAGCTTTTGCAAAATACCTTTATATGTAGTTAAGACGAAGTTAAAAACAAAATAAAGCATTTTCACAATTTAGTTTGAAGCATGAATCAATAACAAGAAATATAACTTACATACGGAAACAAATAAAATCAAATAAACACACAAACAAAAACACACGAAACATGGGTTGCCTCCCAAGAAGCGCTTTTCTTTATTAACGAGTCTTGTAGCTAGACTCAAAGTCACCCTATCCGACATAGGTGAGTTCCGCATCGAGGACATCCTTAGGGTTGATTTTGGTTGGAAGTGTCCTATCGGTGCGTTTGGTGAAGTATGACCTCTCAAAATTCTCTCCATCCGGATCATATAGAGTTATCTTAATTTGCCACGATCCATCTCCTTCTTTTGGTGGCTTTTCCCAATTCCATTTATGTTTATCGCCTTCGCTTTTCCATTTGTTCATTGCTAGGTTGATTGGCAAAACTCCTAGGAAGTCGGTCATCTTTCTAAAAACTAGGGGATCTTCAAAGGGATCTAGTTCGTTGTCCCTAGCTAAAAGTTGTTCTACGGTTTGTGTTCGGTTTACAAATTCTTCTTCTAGGTAGAATGGGCATTGGGGTCCTATAAAGTCTCCTTCTAACCATGGTCCGTATCTAGAGGTCTTCCTATCGGGGGGTTCCTCAATGGTGTCATAGGCATGTTTCTTAACATCATAAACCGACCAAGTTTCTCCTTCTCCTACCGCTATCTTGGATTTCTTACAATCAATCATAGCACTAGCGGTGGCTAGAAATCCTCTTCCTATCAACAAGGGGCATGTGGGGTCGCTAACCATATCGAGGACGTGGAAATCGGCTAGCATTGTTAACTTTCCTATGTGAACTATCACGTCCTTTACTACTCCTACCGGGTATGCTACGCTTCCATCCGCTAACCCTATTATTACCTCGGTCTCTTCTAGCTTTCCTAGTTTGAGGGTGGTGTAGAGAGGTAGTGGAAGTAAGTTGAGGCTAGATCCAAGATCGGCTAGTGTGTCATAAGCTTCCGAATTACCAATCTTACATGGTAGGACAAATAGACCTGGATCATCTAACTTCTTAGGAAGTTTGTTTCGAACGAAGGCGGTCCCTTTCTCACCTAATTTGAGCTTCTTCTCATATTTTTCTAATAGGGCGTTATAGTAGGGGGCTCGTTCTAACACATCAATAACTGGACGTTCAAGGTGGAGTTCCTTGAATTCTTCGTCGAGGTCTTGTGTGGGGGGTGTTTCAACTATGTTATCGACCGATTTGGTGTTGGATGCCTTACTCTCGTGGTCTTTTTGAGGGGTTTGGGTTTTTTGAAACACGTGCTCATGGCGTTGACCGAATAGTATTGTGGGCAAGAACTAGGGGACGAAACCGAAGAAATGGAGTTAACGTTTAGTTTCGGGTTCTTGACCGTGTCGCTCGGGAGGGCTCCCATCTCTTGGTCATTGAGAATCTTCAACAAGAAATCAATTTTATCGGTCATCTCGCTTTGCTTTTGTTTGAACTCGGATTCAAACTTGGATATACGAGCTTCTTGAGATGCCATAAATTTCGACATCAATCCTTCAAAGTTNGAATCTCCGTAAGGTTTTGGCTCGGGTTTGAAAGTGTACCACTTGTCTCCCGCTCCGTCGGTACGCGTGGATGCGTAGTCCGCAAAAGCTTGTTCGGGGAGTTCCATAAAATCACGAGTGTCGTGGGGACCACTACATAATTCGCATGAAGAAGTGATTTTGTTCACTTGGCTTGAAGGTTTAGGAGCTTTGTAGGATTTCATGAGAAACTTGACTTGGTCCTCAAGTTCTATGATCCTACGGTCGGAAGTGCTTGAATTATTTGAATGCAAAGATATTGCCTTGACCGTTTTATTCAAATCATGGGGATCGTTCCAACTTTCGTTGTCATAAAGAGCAAGATCTTCTAGGAGATCCCATGATTGTTCCGCACTTAGATTACGTAGCTTGCCACCGGCCGCTTGGTCAATGGTTTGCCTCGTGTGGAGATTGATGTGGTCATTGAAGATTTGGACTTGGAGCCAAAGGTCTATGCCATGATGAGGGACTTTTTGGAGTAAGTCCTTGAATCGAGTCCATGCCTCGTAGAGGGTTTCGCATTGGCGTTGTTGGAACGCCAAGATATCATTCCTTAGCTTGGTAGTTCTCCCCGGTGGGAAAAATTGAGCAAGGAAACGAGTTGTGAGATCATCCCAATAGGTGATGGATCCTGCGGGAAGTCGCTCAAGCCATTGACTAGCTTGGTCCCGTAGAGAGAATTGGAAGAGACGCAATCGGGTCGTCTCTCGAGTGGCAACATCAAGGTCTATGGAATATACGATTTTGAGGAAATCCTTGAGATGTTGATTTGGATCTTCGGAACGAAGTCCATGGAATGCGCATCCGCTTTGCACCAACCGGATGGTGTCGGATCGCAAGGGAGTGACATTGGCTCCTTGAGTGAGCTCAATGGTGTTGCGATAGCCAAGGTGGCTAGGTCGGGAATACTCTCCTAAGGTACGGGGTCTAGGAGGTTGGTTTGGTTGTGGTGGGTGGTTTGGTTGAAGTGGGTTGTTGGGATCTAGGATGTTACCACCTTCCATGATGGCGGATGGTAAAGGTTACGAACAAAAACACGAAGAAATAAGATAGACTAAAGAAATCCTAGAAAAATAAAATAAAAATCTCACTAGAAAGGAATCTAGCGAGTAGACCTAATAAAATAAAAATTCTACCTAAACAATAACTATTCCCCGGCAACGGCGCCAAAAACTTGATGCGTGGTTTTGCGACCTTACAACAGGTTTTACCTCTCAAGGGATCTCAAGAGGCTTACAACCCCACCAGGCAGTGTACCTGACCGATGTAGTATAGGGTAGTGGTAAGTACGGGGGATTGATCGTTCTCTCACAAGGAATAGTGTTCGTTAGGATAGAAAAAAACTACTCTAATAGGTCTAAGGGTGAAGGAAGATTCTTTTTGTATTTTTATGTTTTTATGAAAGCAAGTAAAATCTCGGTTTTGAAGGAGTGGGCGGAATTAGTTGCTAGTCAACTACCCAAGATAACTACAATTGCAAATAAAATAAAATATCTAAACTATTTGGTTGTGAAAACAATATGGAGAAAAGTTGTGTTTACTTAGATTTCATTACTCCCTAACTATCTTTTACCGGTTAATTGATATGTATGTTACTTGTGTGGATGAAGGGTGTATTCCTAATAACTCATGGAGTGGCATACATATCTCTCCAGTTCTATGAGCTCTTATCTCCTCCTATGCCATGCACGGCAGAATCATACGGATTGTAAACAGTGGCTCATGCATTAAATACTACCTTAATAGCCTAGTATGCCTTGGCTACATGTTTCCCAAGACGTTCAAGCACGTTACCATAAAGGAGGTTGAACAGTTTTCTTGAGCCTAACATTCATGGAACAATCATCCCAACAAACAACAACACATCAATTAACCAATAATTAATAGTTAGGTTTCATTAGATCTAAGCAAACACAAGAGAATTTAGCTACACATGTTAATTAAAAGACAAGCAAAAGATATAATCAACCAACACATAGACATATTGATTGAATTGAAGTGAAGACTTATCTTTAATTAAGCATGAGGGTTCCAAGGGTTGGAAACCCTAAAAAGTACAGAAAATTCATCTAGGGTTTGGTGCCAAAAGTTCTCCACAAAGTTCCACACTATGAATGAAAAATAGAAAACTATATATAGATTTTACACTCTGACGGCGTCAGGTTATAGAGTCTGACGCCGTCAGCTCGCCGCCATTAGGTTTCTCGGATGGCCTAGATCCACTTCTGACGCCGTCACTCTCTAATTCCTTCTGAGCCGTCACTCTTTAAATTATAACCTGATGGCCTACACCTTGTAACACCTGACGGCGTCAGGTGTTAAAGTTCCAAATCTTTCTGGCCCGTCATTTGAAAATTGGTTTTCACTCTTTTGTCCATGCTTGCTGACGGCGTCACCTTGTGACTCTGACGCCGTCAGGTTGTAATTTATGCTTCTTTTGAGAGTTTGTCGTTTTCTTCACTTTTATGCTCCAAAAACGTCCAAATATGCATGTTTTCCAGAATTCCTCTCAAAAGTACCTAAAATGACAAAAGGAACGATTTAGGGCAATATTTGATCATATTTATACGAATTAGGGCTTAAATGACCCCCTAAAAGCGTAACACTTTTCGTCTCATCAAACTTGAAAAGGAAGTAAAGAAACTAAATCATTGTAAAGAGGTAATTGAACCATGTAAAAGTTGTGAGTTACTCACACTTGAGGTTAACTCTTTAAAAGATAAAGTATCTAAACTTCAAAAGGAGTCTCTAAGATTTTCAAAATTTAAGAAAAGTACAAATGATTTAGAAGAAATTATTGGTATTCAAAAGAGGTCCCAAGATAAGGAAGGTCTTGGATTTTCAAAACAAGGAGAAATCACTTCCATGAACCTGACAAAACCAATAACATTTGTAAAGGCTAAAGAAAACGAGGCCCCAACAATCCCCGAGGCTGACGCGCTGGCTGACGCGTCAACGCGCCATCATCGCGCCAGGCCTCTGAGGAAAATTGGGTCTTCATTAAACAATGACATTAAACCAATTACTCCTCAAGCTCCTCTTGTAAGTACTCGAGGTAATCAAGCTCCGATTGCAAAAAGAGAAAATCCAAAACAACTTTCTAACTCAAGCTCTCGCAATGGACTTGGATACTCACAACCTCGAGTAAATCATATACCACTTTTGCCTACACCTAATATGAGATCTTCTACCTCATACAACCAAAGACCATCATTTCACAACAACCAAAGAAGAAATTTCTCTAACTATGGTCAAAAGTCCTCTCAATACCAATACAACAATTACCAAAGGAGAGACAACTCCTATTCAAACCAAAACTTCTTTAGACCTCAAGCATATCATAACTATAGACCAAGTTATCAAACTCAAAATGACTATCAAAACAATCCTTGGTCCGCTTTTTCTAAATATGGCATTGAGAAATTATGTCTCTTACTTCAAGACCCAAGAATGTTTAACTTGGGCACTTTAAATGCTAACCAAAATGGACTCAAGAAACAACGGGTACCAAAGGCATGAGTTGTACTTTTGTTGTAGGTTTGTCTCAAAAGTGATCTACAACCGGATGAGTGGGTAGTGGATAGTGGTTGCACTAAACACATGACCGGGAATAGAAGATTGTTCACATCATACACGGCGTATAATGGCAATCAAGTCATTTTTGGAAGCAAACTTAACGATAAAATTGTCGGAAAAGGTAATGTCCTTCATGACTCCATAGAAATCTCCAATGTTGAGCATGTTAGGGGTCTAAGTTTCAATTTGATTAGTTGAGTCAATTAAGTGATGATGATTGTGAGGTTAAATTTACTAAGGTAGATTGCACTATTAGTAAAAATGGTGTTGTGTTAGCAAAAGGTCATAGGAGAAATAACTTATATACATGCAAGTTGGGTGATAACTCTAAGAAACACATATGTCTCACGTCCATGGTGGACAACTCAACGCTTTGGCATAGGAGGTTAGGTCACGCCAATATGAGGTTAGTTCAAAACCTAACTTCTAACGAGCTAGTACGGAATTTACCAAAGTTGAGCTTTGAAAGGCATTATTGTGACACATGTCTATGGAGTCAAGGACAAACCAATAATAGGAGTAAAAAGGAAGTGACAACTAGTAAGGTTTTAGAATTGATTCATTTGGATTTGCATGGTCCATCTCCGATCCAAAGTTATGAAGGAAACTTCTACTCTTTAATGATCATAGATGATTATTCAAATTACACTTGGATATTATTCTTAGAAAACAAGGATGGAGTCTTGAATAAATTCAATATTTTGAGAAAGAAACTTGAAAACCTACTTGATTGTTCAATTATATCAATTAAAACAAATCGTAGTAGTGAATTTGATAAAATGCAATTTGGAACCTTTTGTGAACAACATGGAATATCTTATAACTTATCGGGCCCGTTCACTTCTCAATCGCATGAGATTGTTGAAAGAACACATCGTAAGTTAAGAAAGATGAGTCGTGCAATGCTTGACGAGCAATCTATTCCACAAAAGTTTTGGTGTCATGCCCTAGATACCGCTTGTTACATTTTTAATAGAGTCTACATAAGAAAGGTAATTAATAAAACACCTTATGAAATACTTAGGAATAGAAAACCATCCCTAGAGTATTTTAGAGTTTTTGGTTGCAAAGTATTTATACTTAACACCAAAGAATATCTCACCAAATTCGACCCAAAGTCGTATGAAGGTGTGTTCCTAGGATACTCTCAAACTAGTAAAGCATACATAGTGCTTAACAAGGAAGCAATGAGGATTAAGGAATCTCTCAATGTGACCTTTGATGAGAGCATGCCCGAGCCTAAATCATCTCCTTCGGTAGAAGATGATGTGATCAATGAACCTTTAGTTCAAGATCAAGAAAGGTCGTCAACATTACAAGTTAATGTTTCGGATGAAGGCAATCCTAAGGAAGTGAGAGAAGCGAGGGTTCATCCTATACAACAAGTCATTGGTGACTTGAACAAAAGGACACTTAGGTCTCAAAACAAACAAGTCTAAGTTTTGGCATGACATTTTTCAAGAGTCCAAATTGCTTTGGGATAGGTTTTGATGATNTATTATAACTTATTGGGCCTGTTCACTTCTCAATCGCATGAGATTGTTGAAAGAACACATCGTAAGTTAAGAAAGATGAGTCGTGCAATGCTTGACGAGCAATCCATTCCACAAAAGTTTTGGTGTCATGCCCTAGATACCGCTTGTTACATTTTTAATAGAGTCTACATAAGAAAGGTAATTAATAAAACACCTTATGAAATACTTAGGAATAGAAAACCATCCCTAGAGTATTTTAGAGTATTTGGTTGTAAAGTATTTATACTTAACACCAAAGAATATCTCACCAAATTCGACACAAAGTCGTATGAAGGTGTGTTCCTAGGATACTCTCAAACTAGTAAAGTATACATAGTGCTTAACAAGGAAACAATGAGGATTGAGGAATCTCTCAATGTGACCTTTGATGAGAGCATGCCCGAGCCTAAATTATCTCCTTCGGTAGAAGATGATGTGATCAATGAACCTTTAGTTCAAGATCAAGAAAGGTCGCCAACATTACAAGTTAATGTTTCGGGTGAAGGCAATCCTAAGGAAGTGTGAGAAGCGAGGGGTCATCCTATACAACAAGTCATTGGTGACTTGAACAAAAGGACACTTAGGTCTCAAAACAAACAAGTCTAAGTTTTGGCATGACATTTTTCAAGAGTCCAAATTGCTTTGGGATAGGTTTTGATGCTAAAACATGCATCTTAGGAGAACAATCTTTAGGTGCTATTAGAGCTTATGTGATTAAGGCTTATGTGGAGGCATGGATGGAAGATCAAACAAATGTCTTCCAAGAGGAAAGATATGTATCAGTCCATTATTCAAACAATGATTGATAGTATCCAAGATTCTACATGTCTATACTATGTGTTTGAACAAGAAAACTTGACACAAAATTATCTTGATTCATCTTGAAAATTTTGGCTATGTTAAGTTTCCAAGATTAGATATGATATTTTTCACAACTCACACTTGTGTTTAAAATCTTGTATCTAATTCTTCTTGTTCATCTTATGTGATAAACTACATGTTGCATACCTAAATTTAAGTGAATAATGCTTCATTGCTTAAAATTTGATGCATAGCTTAACAATTTATGTGCATTCTTGAAAAATAATGGTAGGTAGCATGTGTATTTTGTCCACATATCACAACTTAAGATCAACTAAAACACTCATTGCTCTTTGAATAGCTTTTCTCATGATCATGTGATCTAAGCACATTTACCTTTCCTATATATTCTCTTCCTCTTGATCTTCACAACTTGTACACCTAATGAGGAATCTTAGTACTAATTGCCTTAATACCCTTTAGATAATAGGAGTCATCACCCATATCTAAATTTCACTCTACTATTATTTAAGGATTAGAGATCTTATCTAAGCATTACACCTAAAATCTCAATCTAAGTTAAAAATGAATAACCAACCACTTTCTCCAATGTTCTTGACAATTTCATCCTCCAAAGTAGTGACACTAATTCCTTGAGTGGAAACAATGGAAGTGAAGAAATTGCTAACAACAATGTTGTCCCTCAAGCTACAACCAAGAGTGATGGGAAGGGAAATGGGTGGTTTATGATAAACAACCAACAACAATATCCTAGGATCAACCTTGAAAAACTAATGCAAGATGATGTTTGGAGCAATCCACAAAATGTTCAAGTCACATCACCCCTAACTAGGGGAATTGGTGATGAAGAAGTTTGGGAAAAGATAAGGAAGTCCCTTAAGCCCAAAACTTCGTGAAGGTAACCATGCAATTTGTTGCGAAAACACAATTGACATGCTTAACGCTATTAAGGATCATAGAGAAGAAACCCGTAAAATGCTCAAATCTCTCCATGACGGTGTTAAAATGCTTCAAGCATTAGCCTCAAACATAACATGCATTGTGCACCAAGATAGGGGTGTTGACACATGTGAGGATAATCTTGTAGATCACAAGAAATAGTCTCCTTATAACATGTATTGTTTAAGTGTGTTTGTTAGATGCTTTATNCATGCGTTGTGCATCAAGATAGGGGTGTTGACACATGTGAGGATAATCTTGTAGATCACAAGAAATAGTCTCCTTATTACATGTATTGTTTAAGTGTTTTTGTTAGATGCTTTGTGCGTATTTTGTGTTTCTTGGATCTCTTGGTACCATGATCTAGTTGTAACTCTAGCTTTCAAGCTTTATAATAAAAACAAATGCACTTCCCTCAACCTTGTCATGCTCAACAAATGGTTATTGGAGTCATATGGGATAAATATATATATAGTCATATTATTGTGGACTAACCCATGTCGCAAGTATCCAAATGGTAACCTAACCAATTTTTGGAACTTTCACATGTGCGGATTTCTTGTTTGTTGCATGTTGTGATTTCTATGTGTAGCTAGGCCACCGCAAAGGTGAGGCTCTTGACCCATGGATCCCCGCCTTGAAACAAGGGGGAGCAACGATCTAGGGGGAGCTATGTTCAAGGGGGAGCACATTTAGGTGCATATACATGCTAGCTCATTTATCCCACAGGTCCAAGTTCGAAACCTGGCTTGATTGGAAGTCCCGCCTTTTTGATTCGACGAAAGGGGGAGAAAGAAAGCAAGAGCGTGAAGACCATTCAAGAAATGTTAAAGGCTTCACCAAATTACAAGGCAAAGGTCAAGACGTAAGCTACACCAAAGGCCCGCTTTGTCTTCGCTAAGTTTTGTAATTTTGTTTGCTTTCGGTTTTTATTTGTAATCATCAAAAAGGGGGAGATTGTTGAGGCAACATGATCAAGATCTCTTTATGTTTTAATAATGACAAATAAACCATCGAAACACATAAAATAACAAACGTTAGCTCAAAATCGCCGGAGCTAATGTCTGCTCCTGGCGCGCTGCCCGCGCGTCAACGCGCGGGTGACGCGCCAGGACACTATGGTTCCGGGCGAATTTTGAAAGTCGGCTTTCCCCTTACCCGACAAATGTGGATCTTTCAATACAGGTATGAATATGTTATGTGCTTAATTGAGAACACTCGAAACGAGTTTTGAGACTTGAGAGATCCTACTTTTAAAACACCCATTTACGGGAAAACGCCAACTTATGTTTTCTAACTATCGCCTCTAGCCAAGGCTTTTCTAAACTTAGGGAGCTTATATATTTCACTGAGGAGATACACTTCTACCCCTTCCAAATTACCCTATCTATATTTTATACCCTTGGTAATTTGGTTTCTCTTTAAACACTTCACAAATGATTTCCAAATTGGCTATTTGAGTTGGTAAACCTTAGAATGATTAATCTTAAGGTTTAGTGTGAAGTACAATTGGGGGTTTAGCAAGGATATGTATTTATAAGATCCAAACACCCAACACTTAGGAATTCCTTACAGACGCCTGGCGCGCTGCCCGCGCGGGTGACGCGCCGGCCTCGGTAAATTTTCCCAAGTTTGGCTTCTTGGCCTATAAATACCACCCTTGCCTCTTGTATTCCTCACCCCTTGCCATTATTCTTTCTCTCTAGATTCTTTCTCTCTAAACACTCTCAAATCTCTATCTCTATCTCTAATCTTGTGTTCTTGATTTTCATACTAACATCTTTGAAAGAACACATATCTTTGCAAGGGAAGAATCACAAGAACCTAATCCACTCTTGTGATTGTGTCGAGGGTCTTCTTTCTTATACCCTTTCTATTACAATCGAGTCTCTAGGTTAGGTTAGGGCTTGGTTGAACAAACATATATTCATTCATTCAATTGTTTGTAAGGGAAGTCTTGTGTCTTGGTGACCAAGCCTAGATCATTGGGGATCTAGTTGGGGTTTGATACTTCCCGTGGGAAGTCTTGGTAGTGGTCTTGGAGACCCTTAGGTGAAGTCGAATCGCGAGATTCTTTTGGGTGGTTTCCGAGGGGCGGAATACCGTTGGGGAGTAACTCCTTCTTTGTGAGATCGATATTGGTGAATATCGGTGGAGTGAATTGTAACGGTTTGTGTAGTCCCGAAAGGATTATACTAGTGAATAGTATCGGAGTCGCGGATTCGCAACTGGACGTACGGATGTGTATAAACCCCATCCCGAACCAGTATATATCGTTGTGTTCTTTATTCTTTATATACTTGGTTGTCCTAGTGGTTGTTGGATTATTGTACAACCACTTTGTGTTCTCTTTGCTTAAAGTTTTTAAACTTCAAAAAGCCGAAGAAACCGTATTCACCCCCCCCCCCCCCCCCCCTTATCGGTTCTACAAAGGTGATATTTTAAACACATTTACAAATGAATGGTGTTTAAATCAAAATTTTAGTTTAAAAGGAAATGCGTCAAATTTTTACCTGAGATACTTTGTCTAATGATTATTATTTTTGGCGGTCAAATTGTTCTTGCAGATTAAATGTTGCCCAAACTATTTTATATGTATAACAAAAGATAGAGAAAAAAAAACATTTCGATTGAACCCACCTGTTTCTACCTATTCAGAAAATGACCAGTTTGGAGCCGAACCAGGCCCAACCCCGCCACTCTCTTGCATCTAGTAGCAGGAGTGAAGACTTTCTAAAGTGGAAAACGAGTTAGGTAAGTCAAAATCCTAAAAGCTTTTGAGGTACTTTAGTGCATCCGTTCGAGGTACTTTAGTGCATCTGTTTGAGGACCTTTAATCAAAATGGGATCTGTAATGGTTCAAAATGGGGAAATTCTTTCAAACGGATTTGGGTCAAAAATGGGGAAATTCTATAATGGGTCAAACGGATTTGGGTCTAAACTCGTTTAGTGCATTCATTTGCATAGAGTAAATTACATAGATGGTCCTTCTGGTTTGCCCAAAGTTTCACTCACAGTCCCTGAAAGTTAAAAGTTGCACGAATAGTCCCTATCTCTGAAAAGAATAACACTAATGGTCCCTTTTTTAACTGTCGTTAAGTGACTTCCGTTATAATTTACACGTTAGTCCCTTTTGGTTAAATATCGTTGCATCGTTTATCCTTTATAATAACTGCCGTTTATAACTTAAAGTTTTTCGAATTTTTCTTACATTTTCATCCGTTTTTATACGTTTTCATGCGTTTTAATCCGTTTTCATCCGTTTTTATACAATTTCGTCCGTTTTTCTTACGTTTTCATCCGTTTTCATGCGTTTTTATACGTTTTCGCTCATTTTTCTTACGTTATTGTCTGTTTTCCTACGTTTTCATCCATTTTTATCAGTTTGGGTCCGTTTTTATACGTTTTGGCTTGTTTTTATATGTTTTCCTTTATTTTTCTTACATTTTCATACGTTTTTATCCGTTTTTATATGTTTTCATAAGTTTTTATATGTTTTCATATGTTTTTATATTTTTTGTTCGTTTTTATACGTTTTCTTACATTTTCATCGGTTATTTTGTGTTTTCATATGTTTTTCTCCGTTTCCTTCCGTTTTCATCCATTTTTATTCATTTTCGTCCGTTTTTATACGTTTTGGTCCATTTTTATACGTTTTCGTCCGTTTTATACGGCTTTGCTCATTTTTCATCCATTTTTATCCGTTTTCAACCATTTTTATCCGCTTTCGTCCTTTTTTATATGTTTTCGTCCGTTTTTCTTATATTTTCATACGATTTATCCATTTTTATGCGTTTTCGTTTGTTTTTCTTACGTTTTCGTCTGTTTTAATACTTTTTATCCGCTTTTATACGTTTCGCTCATTTTTCTTACGTTTCATACATTCGGTCCGTTTTTATACATTTTCGTTCGTTTTTATATGCTTTCATCCGTTTTTCTTAAATTGTCATACATTTTTATCTACTTTTATACATTTTCGTCCGGTTTCATACGTTTTTATACGTTAATGGACCAAAATGTATAAAAATGGATGAAAACGTAATGAAAACAGACAGTAACATAAGAAAACGTATAAAAATGGATAAAAACATAAGAAAAATGGAGCGAAAACATATAAAACGGACGAAAACGTATAAAAACAGACGAAAATGAATAAAAATGGATGAAAACGGAAGGAAACGGAGAAAAACATATGAAAACATAAAAATAACCGATGAAAATGTAAGAAAACGTATAAAAACGAACGAAAACATATAAAAATGTATGAAACGTATAACGGATAAAAACGTATGAAAATGTAAGAAAAATAAAGGAAATCGTATAAAAACAAGCGACAACGTATAAAAACGGACCCAAACGGATGAAGACATAGGAAAACATACAATAACGTAAGAAAAACGAGCGAAAACGTATAAAAACGCATGAAAACGGATGAAAACATAAGAAAAACGGACGAAATCTTATAAAAACGGACGAAAACAGATTAAAACGCATGAAAACGTTTAAAAACGGATGAAAACGTAAGAAAAATTCGAAAAACTTTAAGTTATAAACGGCCGTTATTATAAAGGATAAACGATGCAACGATATTTAACCAAAAGGGACTAACGTGTAAATTATAATGGAAGTCACTTAACGACAGTTAAAAAAGGGACCATTAGTGTTATTCTTTTCAGAGATAGGGACTATCCGTGCAACTTTTAACTTTCAGGGACTGTGGGTGAAACTTTGAGCAAACCACAGGGACCATCTATGTAATTTACTCATTTGCATATTTAGAGCTTCTATTTGTACATATTAGTGCATCCGTTTTTATGGTAAGAGTTTCGATAACGGATTCTCACTTATAATGGCTTTTGGACTGAACCGCCAATGCATAATTTTTTGCAAAAACTTTCGCTTCTGATTACTGAAGCATATAGGGACGCCCATCAAAAGAGTGTTCAGATTATTTCGTAAACACAATCAAAACAGCCCCATTCAAAAGTAAATAGCTCTTATAAAAAAAATACTTTACATCTTATATATTGTTCTCGTCAAGTGTCCTCTTCCAGCATCTATCATGCAGCAGGCACGAAACACGTTAGTTTATACTTTGATTATTAGTAGAATAATATTTGGTTTTGTTTCAGCCGTTGATGCACTTTGCTATGTTTATTTTCAGAAAGGATGTGACTATGGAAATGGTCAATATGCGGTAGAAACAACTTTTCATGGATGGTAAGATATTGGTTGCCATCATTTCTGAAGTCGGATCAGCAGGCATTCTTTGCAGGCCGATAGAAAAGCACTGAACTAGGTAACTAAAAAATCTGATGCATTTGGACTTTGGAGATCTTGAAATTGCATGTGTCTAGTGGGTTTCATAAGTTTACTTATATAAAGTTTGCTTTTTTAATTGTTTTTAGTATTAATTTAAGTTATCATATTATATATTTTTAATTTCTGGGTATAGTCAAACTGGTGAGGATAAGTATCTATACTTTCAGGGGGTGTTTGGATTAGCTTATTTGCCTGCTTATGAGCTTATTTGAATATGGAAAAGCTCCTAAGACTGGTTGTTTTGGCTTATGAGAAGCTCATTAAGGCATCTGTTTGCATGTTTGGTGCATCCATTTGCATGTTTAGAGCATCCGTTTGGACATATTAGTGCATCCATTTGCATGTTTATAGCGGCCTTAGCAACATGCTACATGCTACAGTTACCACTATATAGAAGTTAAAATAATAATAACGATCACTAAAAAAATTATGATATTCAGTCACTTAAACATATATGATATAAATCTGTCTTTATTGACTTGTAGCATGTAAGTTTTGTATGTCTTATTTCGTATGTATATCCACTAATAAAAGTGCGTACTTCTTTGCCTCAGATAGATGAAGGAATGCTGTGTTCGGCTGAGGATTTGAGTTTATTTCTGTACAAGATTAGATTTGAGAGTTGACTTTCCTATTCAGTTTGAGTTTTGACCTGTTTGAAAGTTATTAATCTAAGAATAATCATCAGACCAGCTATTGCAAGAACGGTCTCAGGATGCTCCAATCACAATATATAGACATTGAAGTTGGGAAAGTCTTACTTTGTACAAGCATAAATTAAATATTTTTAGTGGTTCTGCGTGTGTCATGGCATGGTACATATATTTGGGTTAATTATCCCTACACATTTTTGTAACATAGTTGCCAGAATTTCAACCTTCAAATGTATATACAATCCTTTTTTTTTGAAACCACATATTACAACTAAGTACATTGTATTTGTTAATGCTCCACATGATTGGACTACAAGGAATCTTAGTAAGTTTCGACATGTGCAGAAAAATGACTAGGCTTGGGGTGATAAACATTAAGGGGGAAACTACATGATTCCTACTTTATATGCATTCTTTTAAGACTATACTTTTCCAGATCTACATCAAGCTATTCAGCGATACTTTTTGTGGACGAACACGACTCCTCCCAGATCCACGCTGAGCATTATTACCAGTTCAGCGTTGAGCATTATCAAAACTTCGTTCTTGCCCTCGTCCAATAGTTCTACCTTGTGTGCTGTTCAATCACAAACTCAATCATGTTTATGAATAGCGTAGAGTCATAACACTAATATACGAAATACAAAAGGACACACATATTATTTTTAGGATCAAATATGAGTGGTTAAGTTGACACATGAATTTTATATGCAAAATAAAAGCCGAAGAAGATAGAGTTCTGATGCTCATCTTTTATTTTAAGTTGTGATAATCAGATGTATCTGTGTTTGGCACCACCCAATTATTTATAAACTAGCAGTTAGAATGACCAAAAAAGGATATTTTGTGAAAAAAAATGATCGATGTTTTGTGATATGAGGGTAAAAAATTTATCCATTTAGGTAAAAAAGGAAGTGATAACTGAGTTATTTTAGTTGACCATTCAGTAATAAGTTCTTTTGCAGCTGATACTGAACTTGCTGTCCATAACTGGTTATTTGGCTCTCGATTAAACAGACAATCAACATTAGAAACTAATTATTGAGACTTCAAGTGGCAGTAATCGGTTCAAAAACTCAAATCAAGACACCTCGTGACTGAGTATTGCTAGGTATAGTAGACAACCACTTGGACTATACAATGGGCAAAACTCGATAGTCATGTTATTGATTCCTTAACTTTTTCATAAAGCTAAACGATGTTGCATTACTAATCGTATAAAAGTATAAATCACTTGGTTACACATTTAAAAAATCAAACTAGCTAGCAAGCATCAAGCATGATATTATCATGTAATATATTGACTAGGCATGTTACTGATGCATTAAGTTGTTCAAAGGATAAGAAAAGTTGAACCTTCGAGAAGCATTCATGGGATTTCCCGGAATGCTCGTATGCATAGGTGTAAATAACATAAGCTATTAAAGCCATTATCATATAAATATGTTCCAATCAACTTTGATGTAAATGGATGTGTAAATGTCAAAAGAAATCTATACAAAACCATAACAGGTACCGTACCTCCAAGGCTCCAATGTCGCAATGACTTTCGATACAATTTCAATCGTCCTAATCCTAACCGTAAACCTAAAATTTATAATATTTCAACACCAAAACTACTGCTGAAACCATGTATTGGAAACTATTAGTGCATCACGAGACATTTTATCAAACACATTGTGTGATGCCTTCCTAAACATGATTTGTATATATTTTTCCTCAACTTCTTTTCAGATTCAGAAGTCAAATCCAAAATATATCATATTTAGACCCCAAAAAAAAACGAATAAATTATACAAAATACGATAATTAAAGTTCATATATATGCAAACGAAGATTAATATGATCACATTAATCGACGGTAACAGTAAAAAAACCTTACTTTCAAACTTGAATGTTGAATCTGATTACATTTTTTGGGTACGAAATGGTGGGGAACGATGGTAAATGGTGGGGAATGGTGGGGAATGGTGGTGAACAGTGGGGAATGGAGGTGAATGGTGGGGAATGGTGGTGAACGATGGGGAATGGTGGTGAGCGACGGGGAACGGTTGTGAAAGTCGGTGGATGAGAATGGTCAGTAACTGAGACGCAAAAAAAAAAAAAAAAAAAAAAAAAAAAAAAAAAAACAAAAAGGGAATCCGAAAATTAAGTGTTTTAAAAAATCAGAATTTTCTTAAAAAAATAAAAATAAAATACAAAAATGTCATTTACTATTATGCCCTTATGAATTAATTAAAAATCTTTAATATTTTAAAGAATCTCATTGGTCTAGAAGAGTTCTCGCAGTTCTTGCAGATAAGGAGGTTCTCGCAAGAAAGGGACCCTATATATATATATATATATATATATATATATATATNTATATATATATATATATATATATATATATATATATATATATACACGCGCGCGCAACCAAACAAAAACGCTTATTATAGGCTTGTCGGGAGACCTATAACGCGCGTATGACGCACCACGCGGTGCAGTTTGGCGCCGTTATAGGTACCCATCTTTGTCTATCACATGCGTATAAGTGAGTGCATCGTGCACTCTTATCACTAACTAATACAACGTCCAACTTTTAAATAAGTAACGACCTTTTTTTTGGTGTCGTTGTGATGCAACCTTGCTATTATACTAGTACTAATTAATTTGTTGTGATGATACTGTATATTGTGTGATTTTTTTCTTTCTTTTTGAAAAAAACTTAAAAACAAACGATTCCACTGAAGCACGTTGAGATGTTATTAATTTATTAATTAACCATCGTGACAATAAATGAATAGCCATCTTTATTGTGGCACCTAACATTCCTTTCTAAACCCACCATTCGTTCAACACTAATGCACAATTTAACCGTTCCAGTTAGGCTAATCAATGTAAGGTGACGAGGATGAAGCTTCTGCATCGCAAAAACATGTACCATCATCACAATAGGAATCTTCACTCTCGCAAAGTTCCTTGCAATCAGGATCACATTCGGACAAAATGCTTTCGATATCTGTTGGTGACGTTGAAGGAGATTCCATTAGTCTTTCAGGAACACAAATACATGTGTTATCATCGACACAGTAGGCATCTTCACTTTGGCAAAAGTCTGTGCAATAATTATGTCCACCTTCGCTGCATTTTGAAAAAGGAAGTCCTTGATGTTTTGAAGATGAGAACGGCCATGCTGCAAAATAAATTCATTCCTCATATTACTTAAACTTGTACATTAGAGATAAAAATGTAAATGATGAAAGATAGATAATTACCTGAGGAAGTAACCAATAAAATGGTCAGTAAAAGTAGTGTTTTGAATGTGTTGAAATGAAGGTATTCCATGATGGTCAAGTATATTTGTTACGTTTAATTAAACACACATTGACTATATAGCTTGCTAGCAGTGTTATTTATAAGGAAAGTAATGTTGTAACATTTGTACAGTTATCAGAATGAAATGCATTAGTGTTTATGGAACCATATTTATTAACTTCGTATTGTAACATAAGTACAGTTAAGACCGATTGCAACTTCCAGGCCTGAAAAGGTCGAGCTTCTAAATAAATTTCTTATTAGCTTTTTATTCGATCGCCCTTTGTACATGACCTGAAAAAACACCGAAGAATAAATATATTTCCAATGTGAATGAAGGCATGAAAGGTTCAATGGGCCAAAAGAAAACTCTACAAATTGGACCTGGATAATATCATGGGCCTGAAGTTTGATCATGGGTACATCTGAAATTTACGGTACACTACTTGAGAAAACTTGTAAACCAAAAATAGTTATAAATGAAAATCACAAGAAGTAAGTATTAGAGTACAAGGCCTAGCTTAATTGTACTGGTCTGGACTGATCATTAAGAATTTTTCTTTAAAATATATAATGTCTCTTTTACTCTAAAGGGATTTTCATTTTTTTAACATGGTATCACAACGTGTCTTATCTTCGGACTTATCGACAACCAATCCACTATGAGTCGCCGCCTTTATGCCCCCCCCCCCGGTCATATCTCTCTATATCCCTTCTCAAAACCTTACCCACTGGCCACCATGAGTCGTTGCTAGGCACCAACATATATTTCTTCTCTTAAAAAATGTACCACGCTATATCAATCATAACTCCCAAACAACTAGGAGTTAACTGACCAGTCAAATCCTTGCTATATGTTATCAAATTCCGTAAAACTCTAAGAAAAATTACTTTGCCGCTAACCGAACAAGCTGCAGTAAGTGACTACTACAATTAAAAAAAAACTATATTTTTAGATATACACTAATCCATTGCAATTTAGATCAAGTTATTTGCACTTTTTGATCCTTACAAAAGTCTACAAAATCTAACCAATTAAACAAAAATTGGTAAAATATGCCATTGATGTCGGCCAATAACGTTTAATGTTTGTTTTGCTTTTGCTGGCGCAGTTTGAATATATTACTATGAATGGTGTTATGAAGTTGTCGTTTTGCCTTGAGGCGTTAACAGTGTTTTGGTGGCGAACTTTCTGAAAATGAGGTTGTGCTCATTGGAGTTGGTTGAGATATGACGTTATGGTTGTTTTGGGCTAAAGTTGCCCGTCTTTCGACCATATGAGTGATGTCCTCTGGACTAGTTACGTCCGACGGAGGTGGAGGTGGTAGAATTTGTTTATTTTGTTGTTCCATCATTTTCTAAAATGGAGTTTTTTTTTTGACAATGAGGTTTTCGTTAGAATGAAATGATAGATTTCGTGTTATGAAACGAAGATAAGTTTTAGATCTAGTGTTTTCCGATGATGGAGTATAGGAGTTTCTATTTCCAGGATACTTTGTGAATGTTTTGGTCGAGGAATAGTGTGAGTTTTTGATGAAATTAGGTTTCTGGTGATCAGAAAACTTTCTCAGTGAATTGGCAAAAATTTTCGGTGAACGGAAAAGTTGTGTATAGCACAGATGGCACCATGTTCACGTAAGGTATGCATTGGGGGTGAGGGTAACTAACAAATTTAATTTCCCACGTTCGGTAAGGTCCCCGAGATGTAACCGGAGTCACAAACTCGGGTGTCACATACGGTATAGCTAAAGTGTGAATGTGTGAATTCACTATGTGAGTTAGGTTGCTTAAAATTCGTGGGAATGAACTTCCTATCTTTAGGGATGGCCCTAGGGTTTCACGTCTCCCTGAAAGTCTATCAATGGTTTGAGAATGGTTCACATGGTGGATATCCAATATAGGAGACAAGAATGACACGTGACGTGTCATCCTTGGCCTCGTTGGGTGCATGGAATGATCCATGTAATGATTTCAACACTACCACAGGGCTAATGAGGTAGTGACAAGTATTTCCTTGTTGCAACGCACCTGGGAGAATCACCCATTTCTGTCGTTTCCTGATTGTGTTTGCCAGGCCTTCGAGTATGGCCTGGGAGTTTGTTTCCCAGACGTGTTATAATTAGTTGTGGTCGTTGGTGGGCCTGTTTAGAGCGTGTGGACATTTAGTCAATTGGGCTCAAGGTCCTATACGCTATCAGTTAACCGAAGCCTTTTACATATTTTAATAGAGTGAGCAAAAGAGGGTGGGGCGAGCAATTCATTTGCTTGTCGTCCTCAACGTTTGCGGTTCGAGTTTGTCCACGTGTATAGGGTGAGCAATTCTTTGCTTTTGCTCGCTATGTAGCTTTTGGTAAATGGATATATTTGTGTCGAAAATTGAAATTCACTAGAACTTGTGTTGGTTTTGGTAATTGATTTAAATGAAAATCTCGTTTTTCGAAATTTTAGTAGAACTTTAGAAAGAGCTCTTTAGTCTTTTTTATATTTTTCTTTCTACTTTCTACATCCACTTGCATTTTTCAATTTTTCTAAAAAAACATCATCTAAACACGTTTTCTAAATTTATTGCACCTTTCTAGGGATAAAACCCTTCCATGTTTCTAATGAAATTGAAATGGAAAATTAAAGAAAGTTTTCTACAATTTAACGCACCCTAAATTTGTTGTATTAGATATTCCACGTTGGATATCTCAAACAATAGTTGGCTCTCGAGTCTCGATGAATACCATAATAACCACAATTTTTTTCTAATGTTCCATAGGCAATATTTTTTGTTGATGTTGGTTTGGTTTGAGATATATAGGTGTTACTTTCTAAATTATTGTTCCAGTGAAGCGAATGGGTGGGGTATATAAAACATTCAGTTTATCATAATATTCTTCCTTCATAATGGATGTGAAATCTCCTAAGATTGATTAATTGATCGATGTCGAGGGAGAAAATAATTAAATTATTTAATTAAAATGCATAAAAAATCTAAAATATCAAAATACAACCTTGTCTTCATTAATAAACTTTGGAAAAAAAAAATATATTGTAACAGGTTAGATTTTAAAATAGGAGATTAGGAAAGAGAAGCACTATCAATTGAAGCATATACATTAAGGTTTGAAGAAGATGACGACCCAAACTGCTAGCTAGGGTGGCTTGGATTGCTTCAGTTGGTGTTTGGTTTTATTCCCTTTTCATTTGTTATTCTTTTCGAGTTTTTGTTATTTAGTGTTTGTAGATAGTTCAAAACAAATGGGTTTTCAGATCATGATGCTCATTTTGGAAATATTTTTAGAAGTGCTACTATTTGGTGAATTTTTTTTAAATTTTTATAGATCAGCTAAAAACACATTTCTTTACCCCATTATCACCCACCACCAGTCCTAGTTCCCCACCTATCTTTATTCTTCCCATTTTACTCTTAAAAATAATACAAGCCCAATTCATGTTAAACTTGAACCTTTTACACAAATTCACCACGCCTACCATTGTCAACCTGCCACAAACCACCATCAACCATCATGCCTACTAGTCTACCACCGCCAGCTAGTCACGTGACCACCGGCCACAATGATAGCAAAAAACCACAAATTGCAGCCCACTCACCACCCAGTATCATCATACACACGCAACTCAAAATTTAAAACATTGAAAGATAGATTCTTTGTTTTTTCATTCAAACAAAAACAACTACCGTATCCCTAGTCTGTTTTCTCTGTAGTTTGACGTAAACGATTCTCGACAGTGTTTGCGAGATTGACAACAGTGGTATGAAGAATCCGCCAACGGTTGAAAATATCAAGTATGGATCTTAATTTAGAGAAGTGATCGCCAGGCCTAATTTCATGCCTAACAATTAGATTACAACAATTGAAATAATCAAATGAGGAGAGAGAAACCTCAAACTCTACTTGTTATATTAGGCTACCAATAGAAGGTAGCTCGACCGAGTCGGTCGACGAGGTCTCACTCGGTCGTCCCTTTTGTAGTGATTCGGTCGCGACCGAAATGAAGGACGAAAACAAAGCCAATATGTCGTGATCTCGATCGAGTACCATTTCATTTATTTTTTTTTTGCCTTTTTGATTCAAAAAGGTCGTTTGTGTTTTATTTCTTTTGTTTCATGGGACGTGGCACAAGTTGGGCATGCAACGATCAATGGTGAATGGTATTTGCTATGTTGGTTTGAACTTTTGCATTTACAAGTTGGGATGAAGAAGATGAAGTAGCATGTTATTGACTGATTTGATATAGTTTTTTAAATGGCTTGCAAAATGTTTTTAAACGTCTTATATTGCAAGTTGGGAACTTTGCATGGCACTTCAAATAATAAGACACGTATTTATACTTTTGCATGTAGCATGAGACTTTCCAACGTGTGAAAGCTATAACACGAATCACATAAATAATTCAAATACCATTAATAAAGTTCCATTGTTAAAAATGTTTTTTGAAAAAAAAATGAACTTGGTCCCCCTTACTGGGGCACCCAATCGCCTGCAGGTCGCTGGAGAGAGAAAGCTGACGTAGCAGGGAAAAATGGGGGGATTGGGTCGCCTCACTGTGGGTAGCCTTAGGCATAAAATTGGTCATGCCAATTATTTCTCATTTGTTTTTACTTGGGATTATACATAAAGGTGAAATAAAATATTACCATAAAAAGTAGAATAAATTACACGGATGGTCCATGTATGCGTTGACTTTCACATTTAGTCCATTGATTTTTTTTCCGAACCAAGTTGTCCCCAACTCTGAAACCCTTAAAACTCAAGGTCCTTTGACCAAACGAAAGTTAATTTTGATTGTTAAAAATACTCTTGTGCTTGGCACATGAGGGTATAATTGTTACTTTGCTAAAATAATTTCTTTTGTTAATAAAAAGTTAGCTTAGAATACAATAAACATAAGTTACAACTTAGTAAGTATATAGATATAAAACCAATAACGTAAACCCATATATCTCATCTTATCCAGCCAACTTCATCTTAATTATTTAAGGGAAAAAAACTCATCAAACAACCGTTACCACTTGAACCACTCACCATTTGATCATCAAAGACCCATCAACACTTGAATCAAAACTCACAATAAAAACAAAGTGACATGAAATTCATTTTTAGACCCAAAAAGCAACATATCGAATGATGGATTGATAATAGATTAATATGAGTGGTACACGAAGCAAGCTTAGATTTAAAAAATAAAAATAAAATAAAATAAAAGTAACTCAATTATCCTACTCTTGTACAACTTACTAAAAAAATAAAATAAAAAATAAAAAAAAATAACCATTTCATTTCTTTCAGCCATGCCACCACTAACTAGACAATACACCCATTAACCCTAGTTCAACCATGACGAGCACCACTATCTCCGACGACAGCCACAACCATGACGAGCACAAGATCTAGTTCCGGCCAAACCCACCAAGCCTGCACGTCACCACTTCTAGAGCTTTTTTTNTTTTTTTTTTTTTTTTGTGCAAAGGTAAATTATATTAAATTCTCAAAACATTTACAATCATAAGGATAGTATAGATTTTGGACAAAACCCAGAATGTATGTATACATGTACATACCAGCAAACAGAATCTATACTATCAAAAACTATCCATTTTAATCCAAAAACAGAGTATACAGCACTCATATTTCTTGCACCATTCACCTTTTATACTGCACAACCATCTAGCTACATTTCCACCACACCATTCCATCATTCCACTCAACCTACCACCACAGTAGACAAGATGGAAATGGTGAGTGGCATCATACAACACTTCTAGAGCTTAATCAAAACCCCTACGCCATCTTTGCCTTACACGATCTCAAATACAAAGCTTTTAAAAACCCTCAACACCATATTAAACCATCTCCATGTCACCACGTCACTCGTTGTCATTAAACCCTAAAAAAAGAAAGAATGGTAGAAAGAGTTATTCAGGTGGGGGAAGAAATTTGGTGGGTTTTGTAAGGCTGTGTTTTGATTTTGACGTTGGTGGGTTTTGTGACTATTTCAGTTGTAGGTTTTATGGTTTTCAAAGTTGATGATGATAAATTTAGGTAAAGAATTAGATGAAGAAAGTCTATTTAAGAAATTAAATTAAATAATGGCATTTTTTATGTTGAGGTAAAGGTAGATAAATTGTGTGATGGGCTTTCAAAAAACAAGTGACTATCAATAAAAAAAAAATCTATAAAGTATAAAGATGATGACACGTGTCCCATTGATGAGACGAAAAGTGTTACGCTTTTAAGGGGTCATTTAAGCCCTAATTCGTATAAATGTGATCAAATATTGCCCTAAATCGTTCCTTTTGTCATTTTAGGTACTTTTGAGAAGAATTCTGGAAAACATGCATATTTGGACGTTTTTGGAGCATTAAAGTGAAGAAAACGACAAAGTCTCAAAAGAAGCTGGAATTACTACCTGACGGCGTCAGAGTCACAAGGTGACGCCGTCAGCAGGCATTGACAAAAGAGTGATAACCAATTTTCAAATGACGGGCCAGAAATAATTTGGAGATTTGCACCTGACACCGTCAGGTGTTAATAGGTGTAGGCCGTCAGGTTATAATTTAAAGAGTGACGGCCCAGAAGGAAACAAAGAGTGACGGCGTCAGAAGTGGATCTAGGCCATCCGAGATACCT